>JASCZI010000039.1:0-49487 GCA_036250425.1 Stylosanthes scabra
TGATCCATGTCATGAAGATTCGACTAAGTTTTTACGTTGGTTGTCGAAGGCCTAACACAACCCTCCTCCTTTATCCGGGCTTGGGACCGGCTATGTACCGCAGTAAAATTAAAATTGATAGATGAAATAAAACTAGTCTTACTTTAAAGGGATCTTATTATTTTCATGAAAAACCAATAATATTTTGTTTTTTATATAATTATCTTTTTAAAATGATTTGAAATAATATAAAACACAAATTAAATTTAAATTAAAATATTGCAATATTCAATTTCAAATTACTATTTATGATATATGAGATTTCACAATACATATTTTCCATTTTCTAGAATTTAAATAAAATTAAAATTAAAATTAAAAATAATACTACTACTGTTGAAAATATCAAAGGTCAGAGATAATAATCCAGCGGTTGTGCATAATAATGAGCATTTCAACGGCATGATTATCATTTGTTTACTCTTGATTTGAAAATTAACAAATGGTTTAAATGCATTGTCAATATGTTTTTTTTAAAAAATTACTAATAAAAAATATCAATTAATCTTGATGTACATCTCTTTTTGGTGTACACCTCCAACCAAGTCCCAAACAAACAGGTTTTTACTGCTAGAATGAACATGTTTTTTAAAGCAAACGAACAGGTTCTTGTCAACTATGAAAACATGTTCGTTGTATATATAAAAACCTATTCGTTTGGGACTTGGTTGGAGGTGTACACAAAAAAGAGGTGTACATATAGCATTACCGAAAAAATACTACTCCCTCTATTTCATATTACTTGCTCAATTTTCCTCTAACACGCTAATTAAGGTAATCATTAAGTTGTATTAAAAATTTTAAAAATGATATTAAAATTACAACAATATCCTTATTATTAATGCACTAAACTTTTTTCTCTCTCCTTATTAATCACTATTAAAATAAATTTGATTAAAATGGAAATGCATTAAAAATTGATGAATTAGTTCTTAAAATTATAAAAGGGTATAATAAAAAAATTATAATTAAATATATCTTGAAATTGGAAAATAAGCAAATAATTTGAAACAAGAAAAAAGTTTAAATTAGACAAATAATATGAAATAGATACTGAATAAGTATTTTTCAACAGTGTTCATTAAGTTAGTTTTAATTCCATAAAAATCATTCACAAGAGAGGGTTTAATATTCATTTAGAGTAATATTTAGAATGATTTAGAAAGTTGGTATTTTACTATAAATAGTAGATATTCAATGTAATCAATTATACAAATTATCAATGAAATTATTATCTCTTTCCTCTTGTGGAATTCATCTCATGGAATTATCTTCTTCTTCCTCTTGTTCATCCTAATTTCCCTCTAATTCTCTTCTAGTTTCTTCCTAATTTCTACAATTCTAGCCTATAAGAGATCTTACTCCTATCATTTGGTGCTTTCATTGAGAGTCGGCAAACTGAAAAGGGCTACCTACGGAGGGTTCTGACCAGCAAAAAAGGCCGAGTGAAGTGCCGTAGAGTGGAGCCGTAGGGACGCCGAAAAGGGCTACCTACGGAGGGTTCTGACCGACAAAAAGCCGAGTGAAGTGCCCTAGAGTGGAGCCGTCAGGTCACCGACTCTTAAAGGGTGATGCTATGTTACGAGTCCCACATCGGGAGGCCAACATCTGAAAAAGAGCCTTATAAGACCTTGGGCTCTCCCACCACATGAGCTAGCTTTTGTGATGATGGTTCTTTCAAGGTCTTGTTGCTTGTAACAGAGGAAGAATGAAAAGAAAAACACTTAAGAAGAAAAGAACATTTAATTAAGCTTAGTCTAAAAAACAATTTAATTTCTATTATTTTTAGAATTTAATTTTCATACTTCGTTAATATAAAAAAATTACATAGATAATGAATTATATATTGTTAAATTAATAAAAATAGTTAATTTTCAAATTTATTATTTTAAAATTATATAAATACATTAATTTAAATGGATAATTATGTAAAAAACTTTACACTATTAATATATTAATTAAATCTTATTTTTAAAATTTAATTTTATATATCGTTAGTATAATTTTTTTTGGGTAATGCTATTTGAACAAGTGGTTTTGGCCAACCGAATACAACCAAGTGATTTATTTCTATGCTAAATAGAATATTATTTCGGTGTCAAATAATATAAAAAAATCCACATAAATAAAGTTATATTTTATACCAAAATAGTCTTCTATTTAACACAAAAATAAATCACTTGGTTGCACTTGGTTTACCAAAATCACTTGTTCAAATAGAATTATTGATTTTTTTATATAAATAATTAATTATATAAATCAATAAAAATAATTAATTTTTAAATTTATTATTTGAATATAATAATCTAATTAAATGATAGTAAGTATCGATATTTGTCTTAGTTGTTGAAATTGTGTTGCTGATTTTAGACTTATAGATGATTATGGAATTATTGCTTAATTGAGTTTTTGTTGAATTATTGTTCGGGATTTGTGGCGAGGCGGAGCCTCTTTGATGCTGTTATGTTTTGAAGCATGTGGTGATATACAGGCAAAGCCTTTTTTTGTTGCTATTAATGTTGAGGCAAAGCCTCTTTTGGTATTACTTATTTTGAGGCGGAGCCTCCTTTATTGTTTTTGTATTGAGCTGGAGCCTTTTTTTATTATTGAATTATTGCTTAATTGAGTTTTTGTTGAATTATGTTATGTTGGTGTTGATGCTTTTGTGTGTTGAGGCGAAGCCTCTTTTGATACTATTTGCAGTGAGGTGGATTCTCTTTTGGTGCTGTTGAGACTGAGTCTCTTTTGATTCTTTTTCTGTTGAGGTTGAGTCTTCTTTTGTATTATTTGTTTCAAGGTGGAACCTCTTTTAATTATAGATTTATTGTTTAATTGAGTTTTGTTGATTTACGTTATGTTTTTGTGACGAGGCGAAGTCTCTTTGTTGCTGTTTGCGTTGAGGCGGAGTCTATTTTAATATTGTTGAAGCTAATCTTCTCTTTGATGTTATTTGCATGGAGGCTAAGCCTTTTTGATGTTGCTTGTTTTGAGGCGGAGCTTTTTTTGGTGATTCGTACCGAGGCACTTTTGGTGCTATTCAATAAGGCGGGAGCATTTTTTTTATTTTATTTGATTTGACTATGTTGAGATAGAGCTTCCCTTATTAAGATGATTTATATAAATGGCGAATGGCACAAGACGATAAAGAAAAGATAAATAATATGAGACACTTAAATATTTTGGTCTATTGATTAGAGATTTTTTTTTATTGTAATGTTTTAATTTACTATAATTCTCCTTAAATCCTTGATGAGAATATCGAAGAGAATTTGAGAAGATTTTTATCTTCTCTCCAATTAGATAGAAACTTTTAAACTATCTAAAAAACTCCAAAAGTCAATTTCTACTACTCTGACTATTAACTATTAAGCAACAACGCAGGGCGCAGTTACCGTGTATTAAACACAATGATTTGAGAGTAATTATTTTCAAATGAACTGCATATGACAACTAATTAATAATTCATCCTCGCCAGTCGCCTCTATGATTTTTATTTGATTCTTTTTTTTCATTGTATCTGACATGTGATATGTATACATTTTTTTGGTTACAATGTGACATGTATACATTTTGAAAGTTGTAACTTGGCATTTTTTAAAATATTTTTCGCTTGATTAACGTAGGTAGATCATGTGTTAGTGTTACCTTTCCTTTCATTTCCCATCTTTTTCTTTTGTATGAGCACACATCACACATTCACACGTTACCATTTAATACTAATAGAGTAATATGTGGACCTCCATGGCACGTTGGAGTAAATTATTTTTCACTCAAAATACCCACATAATAGCAGTAAATTAAAGGACACTCTATTCATCGTTCTTAAAATTTTATTTTGTTTTATTAAAATAAAGTTTTCCTCATCACAAAATAAAAGTTGGTAATTAGAAATATGAATTGACAATTATATTAAGTATATATTATTTATTAGTTAACGGTCTACATATATAAACTTATAAAGTCAAACAATTAGAGAGTTTTTACTTTTTACAGTATATTATTAGAATTTAGGGATATGTATATTTTTATTTTGAACTCTTATAATAACATTTAATAGAACAACTAACACCATAACAAAAAATTAATTTTACACGCAACTTTAGAGTTTTATGTATAATATGGTATAAGGCATATCAGTGCCACTAGCTTGGTGGTCTCACATAATTGTGGGTTTATACCTTATAGTGATGGACTACAATACCTAACTACATGCACTAAATGTTACTTTCGACTAGCCATTTTCACCATTTAAATAAGAATTTCACTAGACAGTTAGCCCTTTCTTTTCAAGTAAATTAAATTATGTTTCTTGCATAAAATAATTATTGCATGTGTATGTTCAGAATATATATATCACGTAAATGTGTGCTTATTAACAGAATAAATAAATCTATCACGTTTATGGTTAATTATGAGTAATGTTTACGGAACCAATATTAGGGAACTAATAGGAAGTCAATGAGTGTAAGTAGGGAAATAATAGGTGGTAAAAAATGAGAGAGAAAAGAAGAAAAAAGCCTATTGACCACTTATTATCTAACAAATTATAGGCTCCCTAAACTTTCTCATTAATTATTGATTACCGATCTAATTATATGTGATACTTACTACCTCAAATGAAAACACATCATGACATGCATGTTGCATGGTTTGATAAAAGCTAGAGTGTATCGTCACATCTTCTATACAAAACTACTTACTAGAACAAAATACATCACGATGACAAATAAAATATGGGTCGAATACTCGAAGGTCAACGATGTCACTTTTTTTTTTAGTTAACAACTAAAATTATTCATGAATTTTTAAATTGCTGACAAAATTATCCATAAATTTTTAAAATGATAAATATGCTCCTCAATATTATTAAAGCCTAACAAATCAATTCAAATTTTAAAAAATTAATAAAACATTAATTATGGAGTTTATTAATGACTTCTGGATTAATTTGTCATGTTTTAATAATATTGATGAGCACATTTATCGTTTTTAAAATTGATGGCATTTTTGTCAACGATTTAAAAATTCGAGGACAATTTTGGTGATTAACCCTTTTTTTTCTTTCTTCTTTTTGGGTAGAGAAAAAAGAATGAATAAACCCTATTCATATTCATAGTCACAAAAAAAAACTCTATCTTATAATTCGTAAGATATTATTTTGTGCCAACGAACTGTAACTTAAATAATATTTGTCCATTTGTTCTATATTAAGATCTCGGGTTAGAGCATCTCTCCCAACATATCTTTAGTAAAAAAAAATTATATTGACAATATTTTATTTTTAAAAAATATTACTGTAAAAACAAATATTATTGATGGTCAAACTTGGAATAAAAGTTTGGAAATGAATTGCGACATCTATCACCCATGCATGTAATTTCGTATTCCAAAATCATTTCATATACCATCTTCCACAAACTTCTTTTTTGGATATTTGGGCTGAGGAAGATAGTTTTAGAGGTAATACAAGCTCTCAACAATAATGGTTAAAAATTAGTTAATGTAAAATATTTATGTAAAAAATATTTATATTATTAGTATATGAAAATTAGATTCGTATTATAAATAAAAAATAAATGTTGTTCTTATTAAAAAATATATATATAAAAAGTACTATAATACCGTTAGAAGGAAGATTTAGGATAGAAGAGAAATTAGAAAATTAGGAAAGAAGATAGAAATTAGGAAGAAGAAAGAATCTCCAAAAGGAGCCAAAAGAGGAAATAAATAATTATTTCATTCATAATATTCTTAATTGAGTACATTTACACTTTTTATATTTATACTATTTCATAAAAACTAACAAGACTTTCCTATTTGGGCTGAAGGCCCACTTTTTTGCACGTAACATATACTCTTGTAGAATTAGAAGAAAATGCTGAATGTAACATATAAATATTTTTTTTAGTCAGCCTCTAAGATAGTTTGGTGAGATGAATTTGAAAATCTCCAATTTTAGACACTATAATATTATAAACTCACTCATGTACACATATAGTCACACACGACACTTAAAATAATGGAAAAAAATTCTCTAAAATTATTAATCACTTTAAAAAGAATTAATGCTCTAATAATTACTTGTGGATTTCATAATCTTAATTTTAAAATAATTAAAGTATTATCTTTTTCTAAATTAATTAACTTTTGAGGAATTTAATCCTGTCATAACCACACACTACTTGGTCAGT
This sequence comes from Stylosanthes scabra, assembly GCA_036250425.1. Taxonomy (NCBI): domain Eukaryota; kingdom Viridiplantae; phylum Streptophyta; class Magnoliopsida; order Fabales; family Fabaceae; genus Stylosanthes; species Stylosanthes scabra. Next base: position 6,231 of record JASCZI010000039.1, read on the forward strand.
GTCTGAAATATAATTTCTTTTTTTTTTTACCCGAAATATAAATTTCCTATAAATAAAACAGTTTTGCTTTTGGGCTTAATTAAGTGTTATGTGTTCATGAATTGGGCCAGATCAAAGTAAACTAGGCTGGGTTGGAGACTTGTAGTACATGACTTTATTTTTTTATTTGTTATGTGTTCAACCACACACTGATCAGGCCCAACGACTGACCAAAAATAAGAAAGAAAAGAAAAGCGAAGGCATGTCCAAAAAAAAAAAAAGCGAAGGGGCATCCGAGTGAGTGGAAATATGTGCCACGTGTATGCCACGTGGATAAAGAATCCGCAACATCCCTCACCCCTTTTCTTTACCATCGTTCTAGTTTTCCAATTCATTTTTCCCTAAACCTCCATCTCCATCTCCATCTCCATCTAACTCACCTTCTGCCCCTTATTCATTCTTTTCTTTGAGTTGTTAGGAAGACGAAGATGGGGAAGAAGAGAAAGTCGGTTGCCACGCGCCTCGACGAGGTCGATCGGACCATGTACTCCACCTTCTGCACCACCGCTAACTCCCTCTCCCACCTCTACACCCACGCCATGAACCAACAGAAACTCTCCTTCCAAGCCGGTGAACGCCACGCTCTCGTCGGTTTCTTCATCCCTATCCCTTTCCTCTATTTCTTCAACTCAATTCTTAATTTCCATTCTTTAATTTTATTCATTCTTCAGTCTGAACGAGAAATCTAGTCTCTTTTATTATGTCTTAATTCTTAAACCGCGATTATGATTTTGCGCTTTAATTTAGGGTTACTGGCCGGGTAGGTTATCTATTAGTAGAAGAATTTAATTTCTTCTTTGATTTTCCACTAATCTAGGACTTGGAGAATCCCAATTTCTTCCCTGAAGTAACTTGGAGTTTAATTTATTTGCAAAATTGAAAATTCCTCATTCAAGTTCCTGATTTCTGATTTGGTTTCGGTGTATTGTATTTTGTGTGTTTGGATGCGTTGCTTGCTGTTGAAATTTTGATAATCGTGTTATGCTTGTTTTATTGGCTCAGATTTTTAAGATATTAAGAACAGTGGTTGTTTGTGTTTTTAAATCACAATTCACAGGAGAAGATGTATCAATGGATTGTTAGACAACAGCAAGAAGGAACAAGGGTGACCACTGGTGATATAGTTGCCCAGTTGCAGGTTTTGTAGAGAGAATATTTACTAAGTTTTATGCTTTAGAATTACTTATTCCATGACCTTTTGCTCTATTTGCCAATACTCAGATTCCTCTTTATGTTGAATCGACATCTGATTGTTTATACAGATTATATAGTTGCAGACTTATAGGTCTCTTAGACAGCTGCTTTGAATGTCAAGCTTTGAATTTAATGGACATCATTTTTCAACCTTTGGTTTTCATAGGAGTAGTAGATTGGCAGTCATTTATGTGGTATAAAATCTTTCAATATGTCTTTCTGATCTTTCTGCACATTGAATACCATGAGATGATATCCGCTGTTTATTTCTTAACATATGTTTGGTTAAGAGGTATCATGACGAGCTTCAAGTGCAATTTCACATACCTAACTTATCCCTGACAATTTTCATCCCATTTTTACCTGAACACTGTAAACCCGTTTGGTCTCATGCAACCATATTTCAGGTTGTGATATTACAGTCAGAACATGAAAATATACGTCCTTTTGTCATACCTTATAAACTTTCATTGTTTCAGGCTATTCTCACCGGGTTAGTCCATTTTCATGTGTATCTTGATAGCTGAATATAGGTATAACTGTGAGCTATGTTTGTGAATGTAGAATGAGCTTGAATTTGGAGCAGAGGAATCACCAGTGTCTCCAAGGCAGCCATTCCATCAACAGAACTCTCAGGCTGCAGTCCAAGCTAATTTTGGTGCATCCTTACCGACTAATGCATTTACAGCAACTCCTGTGGGACAGGGAATGAGAAGTGGGCCACCTGATCAACAACCAAAGAACTCTGTGTTCTCAAATGCACTCTCTAGCCCCATTCGCCGCAGCCTTCAGCCGTATCATCTGGCACAGGGGATCTGCCCTTCAAGTAATCTCATGTCATCCGGGAATGTAACCCGAAACAATGAGATTTCTTATGCTGGTGGCCAGAACAGGGATACAAATTCTTCCAACTCCAGTGATTGCATGGACATGCATGCTGACAGCCCCAGCCATGATTTTCCATATTGATACTGTAATAATTAGGTCAGGGAACTGGGAAGGTTATTTCGAAAATCTGTGGTCATAGTTATGTGGTGGAAAATGTCAAAATTTATTGTGGATAGACATCAATTTATTTTTTTAACTCTTGTTCAGTTTGAAGCTTGAACTATCAGTCTATTTATTATTTAATACGTGTATCAACGTATTTCTAGTTAAAAGGTGGCCATTTCCGAACTCCCAGCATCATGCAATCATTGTGTTGTGTCCAATATTTGCCTGGGATTTTGCGTTAATCGTAAATCTAAGTGAGAATTTAACGCTGTTAATAAGTCAACATTTGCATTACATACTTCATATTTTGGGTCCTCTTTCCTATTCACTCAAAGGGTAGCACACATAACTTTTTTTAGCTTTTAAAATGCATTTTTTTTTAAAAAATAAAATAAAATAAAGAAAGTTCTTCATAGAAATATAGAATAATTTAACTTAACTAAGTGCTTAATTTCATAGTAAAAATGTAGGAAAAACTAAAAAGTCTTTTATATTTCTAAAAAGCAATTTAAGATAATTATTATATGAAACTGTTTTCGTTAAATGACTTAAATCTGAAATTATTATAAACAACTAAATAGCTTAGGTTTTGATTATCGTTATTATTATTATAGACACCAAAAGATCATTATTATTACATATTTTTATTTTTTCTAGTCAAAATAGTCAATTACTTAGGAAATTATTTATCGTTTTTTTTTTCGGTGAGAAACTTGAAATTGAATGCTCAGGAAATTATTAAAAGATAATATTTTGGTCAACGGACCTGTATAGATAAGAGACCTTCCAACCATCAAATCTGGGCTGGCATATGCTTTAGCTAGGGCACCTGAATACAGATTCCTCTATTGGGCCCAATTCTTTATGTCCAGAGCAGAAAAAAAGAGGAAATAATCTAAGTCCAAAAAAAAGGGGGAAATAAAAAAAAGGAAAAAAATTATATGGGATGGCATAAAGAAAAAAGAAAAACACGAAAAAGATGTGGTTGCCACTTGCCCGCCTTTGGTTTGGGAAGTGACTTGAAAATTAGCTTGTGTTCTTCATTCCCTCCGTCAACGAATTACCAACATTCAACATTCTTTCCTTCCCGCCCTCTCACTCTCTCTCGCCTTGTTTCTCGCACCGCCACCGTTTCTATTCCGTTCAGCTACTCCTCTTCCATTCCCTTCTTGCCCTTCTCGAACCTTCCAAAACCCGATCCATCCTACTTGATTTCCTCTCTTTCTTCTTCCTTCTACTCACTCATCATTTTTCTTTTCCACTTTCGCTTTCCTGCCTCAATTTTCATCCGATAAGGTAATCACCTCTAACTTTCCCATCTTTCCGCTGCTCCCTCTGGTTTCGGAGAACTCTCTTCATTCTATAGCAACAGCGATCGATAATATGTTTTTTCCCCTGCTTTTTCGTCTGTGTATTTTTGTTTTCTTGGTAATCACATTGACACAATTATCGATTTAGGGTTTCGCTATACGCCTATCTTTGATGATTTTTTATGATTGCAGTTAAATTCTATGTTTAGAATATAATTTTTCTTAAATATTGGTTACTTATGGTATATTTTCCCCACAATTCCAAGTTTAGAATCTGATTCACTGTTTGATTTTGAATGTCCTTCAGCTACTGGGCCTTTAAACTTTATCACCATCGTAGTCGTCGTAGATCTCAGGAAGGTTGAACAACAATGAAAACGAGCAGGCTACCAGATATCAAAGCTTCAAAGGCTTCTGGAGACTGCAATCTGAAGACAGGATCCATAGGTGTGAAGAATTCCACTAAGAAAACTACTAGAAGGAATCACAAATCAAGTGGTAATTCGTTTTCCCCAATCTACTGTTTGTATTGGTTTAATTTTGTCCTATTTACTAGAATTTTATGTGCCTATATCATCCAAGGAATGTTTGGGTTCTTCTTTCTCCGATTATTCTATTTTGTAGGATGAGTTACTAGTTTTAAACTCTACACATAATATTTATTTGCCACTAACTTGTAAAATTTGAAAAACCTGGTCAAACCTTTCTTTCCCCTTCAGGATGTGAAGAGTTGTTGGATGGTAAAGAGAATGAGCATTTTTCATTTAAAGAACCTGTCAGCAAGTGCCCGGAGCTACCTGATAGAGATATATTTCTTATGGAAAAGAGAGACAGCGTTGTGCTTCACGCTGGACAGACACTTGCTTCTGCAAAGATTAAGTTGCAACTTTTTCCAATAAACAAAGAAACTCGAATTGGACTTCAAAAGGTCACATGGTGAAATATTGAGCATGTATCAATCATTTTTCTGCTTGCTGTAAGTTTTGATGCTTGAAGTATTACCTTTTCTTTTTCAGGATGGACATAATCCGTATTTAGAACTCATACTCAAAGGTCAAAAGAAGATTTCTTCTGTGCTAAAACACCTTGAAAAAAAGTGGGGAAGCTCAAACGTAGCCAAAGGGGATCCCATACTTTTTCCATATGATATAATGGAAAATCTTTCTAACTGCAGAAGGTGGACAATTAATGATAGCAGCACAACTGCTGCAGATGTATATGCTGCTGTTGGAAGGCCTATACTTTTCCGGTTGAGGTATAGTGTTTGATCAGTTTCTCTCATTTTTTTCCCTTTTGTATGTAGAAATTGAGTAGTCTATATAGTCTTTGGCTTGTTCTCTCTTTTCAGGTATGGTTGGTTCTACATGCATGATCCTAGGTCCTTAGGTATACCTTTCAGTCCAATTCCCGATGTTCCTGTTGTACAGTCTGGAGAAATAGAGGGAGGTTGCATGGCTAATATAGAGACTTCATATGAAGAGGGGGGCAAGGTTGAGGTCCCAACTAAGGAATGCAAAGAAATTCATATGGGTGATGTAGCAGATGATGTTACAACCCAGAAAATAGACAATGCATCTGCTGCTCCTCTGGTAAAATATTTAGATGTTCGCTTTGTTTGACTTATAGGAATGTGTGGAGGTTTTTTGGATATATTATGTGGAGACTTACAAGAAAAACTCAAATTTCCATAATTTAGTCTTATTTGTCATTTTGATAGGATAGCCATAAAAGCAATCAAAATGCATAGTGTAGCTATAATTCTTATTGATTGATAGTGTTTCTTTTACATATTTTAGGACTTTATTAGTAGTTGGCCCTATTTCGAGGCTGAATTGCAAATGACAACTTTTAATTAGTCAATACTCAACACTAGCTAACTTCTCTTTATTGTGAAATTATTTTTTTAATCCTCAATTTTTGGAGGGTTTAAGATTTAGGATTTAGAATTTAGGATAAAAAGATAAATTAAAAAAAAAATGGCTGATATTGCTCCCAAAAAAGTTGGCTCCCTAGACCCTAGTTGAATTCGTTCTATATAGTAAATGTTCTAATACAAAACTGAATTCCAGAACATTTGATTCCATATCTTTGTTTTATAACACACTCATGTTTTGTTCTTATAGGATAACCAGGAAGGAGTAAGTAATAGTCTTCAACAGCCGTCATTATCATGGATTGATAGTCTAACCAACATAAGCGTTGGAGGCCTCCTCTCTGAAGCATCGTTACTGGGTACGTTTGGTACTCTTGATCCAAAGTCATATGACAGCAATGCTGGCAAGCAACAAAGTGGTGCAAGTCAGATAATATCTGATAGTCTAACCAACATAAGTATTGGAGGCCTGCTGTCTGAAGCATCTTTACAGGGCAGGTTCAGTAAATCATACGACAGTAATGCTGGCAAGCAACAAAGTGGTGCAAGTCAGTTATTTTCTGATTCATTGGATGCTTTTATTGCTGCCCAAATCAGTCATCCTTCTGTTTCAAGACCACCTGCTGAAGGGTTGCGCACATCTATATTGGATGCTGAAGAAACATGTCATGCTTTTCCAGCAGTAGACATGCAGACTACTGGTAGTGGAAACTCATTAAAGTTGCCGAATATAGATAAGGTAGTTACTCATGGTCTTCAATGTGGATTTATAGTTTCATGTTTTGCAAAAATTACTACAGTGACAAACGTTATTGTTGTAATTGCTTATTTTTAAAATAACGAAGGTGAGGTACTTGGGGTTGACCTTGTTATGAGATTGTGCATGGTGCATGGTGCATATAGTAAGAAGATTTAATTAGGTACCATTATAATTAGCCTTATGATTATAAGGGTAAAAAAGGCCTATGTTTCACTTTGAATGACTGCATAAAAATGCCTTGCTGAAAAAAAGTACCTCTATATTTTTCACTCAAAATAATGTTGGATCGAGATTGTCGTTCAATATGCATGGAAGCTTTGTTTTTTACATGTTTGCTCATTAATTCACGCTCCTTTATGCTGTTGTAAAGGTGAACAATCAAGATGGACTTTCTCAAAATCCACTATTGGAGAAGAGTTGGACAGACTTGTTACCTGCACGTTCAAATGATGATGAGAGAAGCCTCGGGCTATCTGGCATTAAATGGGTACTTTATACTCTTACAATCTTACTGAAGCATTTGGTTTTTGTTATGTTTTTTATTCCTTGATAACTGATTCAATTAATATGCTATATGAATACAGAATGAATCTTTGGGACCTTTTGATTTTGACGTGCCAGCCAAGAAGATTATCAGCGGAGACAGTTTTAGCATTGGTGAATTTGTTAAATCTTAGATGTGTTACTCCATTTTGAAGTTAGTTGGTTAGGAAAGAGAAGAAAAAAATTGTACATAATAGAAGACACTGCATGAAGAGACAATAGGAAAAGAAATGGAAAGTAACATTAAGCGACTAGAATGTGATTTTGAAGTTCTTTTCAACATTGTCCTGGTTTATTTTATGTGATGTTTATCGACCTCAAAATGCTAATGTACAGAAATTTAATGTAATTTCATGGTATGTTGAACATTTTAGGTTGACCTTAAAGCATATACTGGTGCAAATTCAAACAAACGTAAGGAGAGGAAAATGACTTTTCAAAGCATATATACATTAATTTTTTAGGTGATGAAAATTAAGTCCGTAATTGAACCAAGTTAAAATGTTCAACTCAAGTTTAATCAGAATTGAACTTAATATAATAAAATAGTTATCTATGTGTGAAATATATAATTTTTTGAAAAAACTCTTTTATATTTAATTATTTTAAATTGGCTAATCACTAAAAAATAAAGGAGTTTTTTTTTTGTGTCTAAAAAGTAAATGAGTTTGATAGATTTTTTTTTTAACCATTTTATTTTTTTGTTTTTCACAAATTTTCTCAAATTTTGCTATCATAATCTTTTATTTTTTCATTGCCGCTTTTTGACTAGCCCCAGTTTTTAATTTGTTTTTTTAAATCATGGGATTTTCTAATTTGACCCAATTTTCTGTTTGAAATTGTTATATATAAAAAATGGCTTTTTGAGTTACAAAGATGACTTCTAATTTTTTGAGAGTCGGTTTATCAAACCCACTCTAACTCATATTCTTTATATTTTTGTAAGATTTTGGTTTAGTCATAGAAGCCAGAAGATTTAATCATCTATATGGTTATTTGTGAGAAATTATTAATACTGAACATAGGGATAAAAGTTCGGAATATATTTTTTAAAAAAAACCTAATTTGATCTGATTTTATTGTTTTAAATTTTTATTTAATAGATTATGGAAGTTAAACTCATTTAAATTAAAAAAAAGAAGAAATAGTACTTATGACTTGGAAATACTTGTTTAGACAATAATAACGGTAAGACATTCTTTACTTGGCTATGTGTGAGTAAGATGGTTGTTTTTAAAATTTAATTTATAGTTATTTCTAAAATTTGACATTTTTATTTTAATTCCAAATGTAAAAATTTATTTCACCAGATATATATAATAAAACAAACATATTTGTTATTTATTGTTGAAAATATTAAAAATAATTTTTAGTATTAAAAATATTAATTTTATGTAATAGGTAAATATAATATCTCAGAGTACATTATTCCATTAATATGTATTTTAGAATTTAAAACATGACGGAAATAAATATAACGATAAATATGTAATAAAAATTTAATCATACAAAAAATAAAATATTCTTGATGGAGTATTTAAATATAGAAAAATTTTATAGTCTTTATATTTATTTATTTTATTTTGTTAAAATTAATTAGAAAAAATCAACTGTAATACTGTATTTATGTTTGTCGCATGACTACGACTAGGAAACGTTATAAGGTAAAGGACCTGTTTCAATATTAAAGAAATGAAAGAAAAGCCAGACACAATAACGATTGTCGTTAATTACATAGTATTGCTGTTGTAAATGCCGGTAGAAATAAGTACAAACATCGGTTTTTCAGTAAAGCTTTGTTATACTGGTTCATGAGTACGGCTTATATCACGTTTATTCTCATCTGTTATTCATTTCGTGCATGATTGTTACCATAACAGAAATAGTGTCCATGGGGTGCGTTAATGGTAAACTAGATTCCCCCGTTCATCATCGGAGTAATTTACACAGGTTGAAAAAGGAAAACGCTTACAGCAACCCCAAACGAGCTTTATCTTCTTCTGCATCAACTATCAAACCAAGAAGCAATCGTGATTATAGTTCTAATAAGATAGCGAGAGGTAGTCGCCCTGATGATGATCGCAATAAGTCAAGGGTTGATGGTTGTGGATACAGGGATAATAAAGAAAAGAAAAAGGAAAAACAAAAAGAAGAGAAAAATAAAATAGAAAAATGTATAGCTATTAATGATATTGGTGAGTTAATTGAGGAAGAATCTAAGATATCTGAAGATAGTAAAATGAAGAAGAATAAGATTGCTGGTTATGAATTTGTTGAAGGTTGGCCCAAGTGGTTGGTTGATAATATCCCGAAAGAGGTTTTGTCTGCTTTAGTAGCCAAGAGCGCTGACTCCTACGAAAAACTTGACAAAGTAATTCATCTAATTTCTTCATTTATATGCTTTCTGTATTATTAATTTTTATATAATAGATCCATATTGTATTATTTCTGGTTATAGGTTGGACGTGGAACATATAGCAATGTCTACAAAGCCCGTGACAAGGATACTGGAAAGATTGTTGCCTTGAAGAAGGTTCGTTTTGACACGTCTGATTCTGAGAGTATAAAGTTTATGGCCAGAGAAATTATGATACTACAGAAACTAGATCATCCCAATGTCATCAAGCTTAGAGGATTGGCAACATCAAGGATGCAGTATAGTCTTTATCTAGTCTTTGATTATATGCAATGTGATCTTTCCAGAATCATTTCTCGCCCAGATGAAAGACTCACTGAGTCTCAGGTTTCATTTTCTTTCAAGATATTGTTTCATTATCTGGTTTAGTACTCTATAATAAATGAGAGTACATTTTTCTTTTATACAGATTAAGTGTTATATGCAACAATTGCTTGCTGGACTCCAACATTGCCATGAGAGAGGAATTATTCACCGAGATATTAAATCTTCCAATTTGCTAATAGATAGAAGAGGTTCTCTAAAAATAGCAGATTTTGGACTCGCAAATGTTAAACATCAAGACCCTCTTACAAATCGAGTGGTGACACTTTGGTATAGAGCTCCGGAACTCCTTTTAGGTTCAACTGATTATGGATACGACATTGATCTTTGGAGTGCTGGATGCTTATTAGCTGAGATGTTTGTTGGAAGACCATTCATGCCAGGAAGGACAGAGGTAACACTTATTGAATAGTAGCTTTTATAAAATTTAGTTGTTATTTGACTATATAATCTTTGATTATATAAAATATTAAAAGATCTCATTTTAGATTTACAAAATGATGATTTATCTATAAGATGGAGAATCATAATAATTCATTATATTTCCATCAATCTATTTGTTATTCTCTTAAGTAATTCTTAGAACATATTATTTGCCTATATAATCTAATCCACCTTAGTAAAATTCAAACCAAATAAAACCCCACACATCATCTACTAATAAAGCATTTCAATTTTATGTTTTATAATATAGGTTGAGCAGCTTCACCTGATATTCAAACTATGTGGGTCCCCTCCGGATGATTATTGGATAAAAATGAAGCTAAGATCAAGCTACTTACCCTCACAACATTACAAACCTAATTATGAAGACTACTTCCGAGGGTTTCCTTCCTCTTCAATGGATCTGCTGATCACACTTCTTCATCTTGATCCTGCATGTCGTGGCAGTGCTGCCTCTGCTCTTGAGAGTGAAGTGAGATCTTAACACTTTTTAATAACCATTCACCTACTGTTTTAATTCCTGTATGTTCCAATTTGATCTATTAATGCATATGATTACTGCATGCTTTTCAGTTCTTCAAAACTAGTCCATTAGCCTGTGACCCTTCAGCCTTACCAGTAATCTACAAAGAAGAGGATGAACGCTCACATAAGAGACGCAAAAGGTATAAAAGACTGTTATATGTACATCTCTATTTTGATCAATTAAGTACAATTAAGTTATTTATGTCTATGGTAAATAGAAAATCATTTCGGTGTCAAATAATATAAAAAATAGTATCGAAATAAATTTCTATTTTACATTCAAATAATCTTTTATTTAGTATAGAATAAAAAACTTAGTTGGAACAGAATGAACTTGATGATTGATAAGGTTTTCTTTTCTTGGTCTTAATTGCATGGCATAGACGCAAAGGTCATAACAACAAAGGGCAAGTATCTTCAAAACCAAGCACAAGTGGTGTAAATGTGGCAGAGAAGAACCAAACCGCTGAACATTCTTCAAAGGAACAGAAGATAATGCAAGTTGAAGAAAAGGGAAGTAGCATAAGCACATCTTTACAGCTGATGGAGGAAAAAAGCATGAATACATCAACATCAATGTCCCCAATTTTCCTTTCTACGGGAAGAAAATCTCCAAAAACGGAGGGTCATCCTAATGCTCTTAAGAACATCAAGAACTACACTCTCTTGCAGGCCTCTATCATTGATATCATGAATAGAAATGAAGGCAACGACCTTGGTCCATTGCGTAGGTCCTTTTCTGCATTGGAATTTCGCCTTGATCATCTTGAGAAGCTATCAAGTCTCTATGGACCAAACAAGAACTTAGGCCTTGGAATTTAATTTCATTATCTCTCCATCTGCATGCATCTTTTGTTTTCTTGTTTGTGAAGACTACATGTTTTCGTTTTTGCACAATTATTTATTATGGTTGGGTCACTCTCTTCTTCTATGGAGATCTTGTGATAAATAAATAGAATGATGTTAGTACCACTTTTATATATCTCACTTCTTATCAATCACTTTTAATACCAAAAGTGAAAGATGGATAAAAGAAGTGTAAATGAAAATGGTGCTTATATCATTCCTCAGAAATAAAACGTGTCCTGTTTTGGACATTACTATTATTATTATTCATGATTGTATCTTAGCTTGGTGCATATTTATCGAATTAAATTTAGGGACATAGATATATAGAGCTGCGGTATTATTTCCCTTGAATTCAAAGAAACATAAATACATAATTTAAAAAAAAAAAAAGTAGTTACAAGTTACATAATGGTAGTCACCAAAAACTCATACCTGATGGTAATTGATTTTTGTGTATATAAACTCATCACATGCTTTCCACTTAAAAGTGGTTACAAGTTACATAATGTCATGAACTCATGATAATAAAAAAATTTGTTACAAGTTATAATTAACAAAAGAGAAAGTTTAAGCACATTAAATAGATGAAATAATTATTTCAAACATACTTAGATATAAGCTAAAAATCAGTTATCAATAATACACATTAAAAATTTAAACACTATATATTGAAACACAAATACATGATAGATCACTATGATTAACTTGAGAAGAAGGTCAACTGAGAAACCCAATCTTGACCTTTTTACAGATAGAAGCTCTCACTCACTCTTGTCATGGCGAGTAGCAGTGGCAACATGAACGAAGAAGAAGGAGCTTCGGATAATAATCCTGGAGATCTCAACAAGGAAATGAATCCATCATCATCATCCATCAATGATGGCAATCGCGGATGCACCTGCAAAAAGACTCAATGCCTGAAGCTCTACTGCAAATGCTTTAATTCTGGAAATTTTTGCAACGATTCTTGTTCGTGCAGAAATTGCTTGAATAATGAAAAGAATAAGGATCGTGTGGAAGAGATAAAGAAGAACATACTGTGGCGTGATCCAGAAGCGTTTGAATCCAAGATTGGAGCAAGAAACCGAACCGGTTGCCATTGCTACAAGGCAGAGTGCATGAAGAATCACTGTGGTTGCTTCCGTAACAGAGTTGCTTGCTCCCTTATCTGTCTATGTCAGGGTTGCAAGAATAAATATGGAATCAAAGGCTCCTCTTCTGGTGCAAAGGAACAAGAACCTGTTAAAGATTCTAATAGTGGCAGCAAGAACGTGGAAACCATGGATACTGGATCATCTTCTCAATCTCCTCACGCCAATTCCTCAACTCAGGTTTAATTATTTGCTGTTAGGGTTTCAAGAATATAATCTTATGTTCATGTAAATATTGCTGTTAGGATTGTTAAGAATTTTATTTTCTTTATCCTAAATCATTATTATTATTTGCTAGTTCTTGTTTGTGTATTAACCTAGATTCCCATAAATAGTTCACTTTTACTATACATGCAGCTTTCTGAAAATTCAGATGCCGGTATGGATGATGAAATGGGCAACAGCAATGTGAATAATATCCCTATGTCAATGCCGTCAAATCAAGTTGCTTCTCCTGATTATGATTTTTCTGTTCATCAGAACCATGTTGATGCACCTTATTATGATCTGAGCAGAAACAACATTACTGAAGAGCAGAGTACTAATTTGTTTGGGGATCAGGATTGGCAGGGACAATCATCTTTTCTGAGCTCTCCTCTTGTCTATGATGATAATGTTACTGAGCTCTCATCAATTCCAAGGATTCAGAGTAGTCAGCAGTATCAACCTCATCAGAGTCATGGTTTTCATCAACAGGTAGAAGCATCATTTGGTGCAATGACTCTCCAACATCCATTCCTGAGGAGTTCACAACAGCCAAATAATGGTGATGCAACAAACATGCAATTACTTCTTCATCCTCATCTTCATGGACATGGGCCATCTTCTACCATTGCTGATTATGAAGAGAACAGCTACCATAGTTAGTTTCTGTAGCAGAATAATAGGCCTCAATAAGGGTTGAACCACTTCTCTGGTTTAGTTTCAGAATTTTCATTTTCTTGGCTTATGTTGATTTTGCATTTTTTGTGTGTCCATGTTCTGAATTTTGAAGCAAAATCTTAGGCTTGCGATTAGAATTCTGTACACTCTCTTTGAACTAGAGGAATTTTTTACCTGTGAAATTTGTTCTGAAATTTTCATTCTAGAGCGTGTAACTACAATGGATTTTGAGGTAAATTTCCCTTTTTCCCAGTTCTGCTTTTCTTTCTTGATTTTTTTAAGTTCTGCTGCTGCAGCTTTAAGTACTGCTTTTCTTAACTTCTCTTGCTATAAAAGGAATTTTCATATGTTATAAATTGAACCATGAATGATATAAGGATAATTCTATGGGTCTGAGATGCTGGTGGTGGTGGTGTGGGCCTCCTAGGCTGATGAGATGAGAGGAATAACTCCTTCAGTCCATTTTTTATAAATTCACAAAAACAATTCAAGAGACAGTAAATTGAGAAATACGTGAAAAAAAAATAGCTAAATCCTAAACTTTAAATTATTTTATAATTGCATTAAATAATTCTATCTTCGCATTCAATATAAATAGCAATTATCACATTTTTTGAGTCTCTAAACATAAAAAAACCTTTATTTTATACAGGTAAGTATCGTAAATTCATCAATACACGAACGTATTTCATAAATCATTTACATAGTAGCAATTTAGCATGTATTTTGTGAACATGATTTAATTTTATACTTATCCAGTATATTATTAGTTTACTTTTATGAACATGATTTGATTTTATACTGTATCAATATATTATTAGTTTACTTTCACGTCATCGTAACATACTAAACAATATTTATCAACGTGTGTTAAAAATAATCATGCATCAATTTTAACACCAATGCTTGTACTAATTTTGAATTTCTCATAAAATTTGGGTTGTGTCTAGATTCCCACAAATTTTGTTTGCAAATTTTATAGCGATGATCATTTTAATTTATGTTCCATTCTACCCCATTGAGTCTACCAGTTTTATATAATTAATTACTTATTTATTTATTTTTTTCAATGGGTTAGTTTTCAAGTTAAGGAAAGTTCATTGCTATACTCATGTTATGAAACTTTATCATCCTCATCCTACTAGCTCCTTAGCACATGGTGAGAATATTATCCATGATATAAAATAGTAAGAACAGTTTTACGGAATCAGCATTATAAGGAGCCCTTAAAGAATCAATAAGTTCTTATTGTTCAAAATTAACCAAAGTTATCATCCAAAATTAAGATAAGTTATCATTTGAAACTGACAAAAATTATCATCTGAAACTGACCAAAATTATCATCCGACTACAATTACCACTAACAGCACTACAACAACAACAACACCATCACCAGCACTACAACAACCACCTCACCATCACAATCACAATCGTAACACCACTACAACAATAACAACACAAAGAAGGAGAAGAGGAAGAGGAAGAAGAAGAAAAAGAAGAAATCAGACACAGAGGCACGAACAGAAAAATCATAAATAACGAACATAATAGTATTAGAGAAATTAAACAGAACATCATCCTAATAAACTATTCTAAAAGGGAAATCATTATTCAAATAAGATTAAACATTAAGAAAGATAAACATAAAGTATTTATTTCAAACAACAATTTAAATAATATGAATAAAAATTTGAACAGTTTGAATATAGTCTCTATGGAACAAACAAGAACTTAGGCCTTGGAATTTAATTTCATTGTCTCTCCATCTGCATGCATCATTTGTTTTCTTGTTTGTGCAGACTACATGTTTTCGTTTTTGCTCAATTATTTATTATGGTTGGGTCACTCTCTTCTTCTATGGAGGTCTTGTGATAAATAAATAGAATGATATTAATACCCCTTTTTATATATCTCACTTCTTATCGATGACTTTAAATACCAAAAGTGAAAGATGGATAAAAGAAGTGTATATGAAAATGATGTTTATATCATTCCTCAGAAATAAAATGTGTCATATATATTTTGGACATTACTATTATTATTAATTATTGTATCATAGCTTGGTGCACATCTATCGAATTAACTTTGGGGGCATAGATATATAGAGCACACATAATATATTGTATGGGACATCTTCTTTTGGGCTTATAATTTTTTTTTTTGTTGTTCTCTGGGTTAAGAGTTAAGATCATATAACAGTAATGCTATACATTTAAAGTCTAAACAAGAAAAAAATAACCACTTCCATATAAAAAAAAGTGAAAATCGAGTCTCACCTCCATTTCCTTTTTCTTCTTCCATTTTTGCTATAGCATTTCCTCCTTTCCTTTTTCTTGATGTTGTCGTTGCCATCATGCAGCCGCCATTATTATGGTCGTCGTTGTTGTCTCTGCCATCATTGTCGTCGTTGTCGCTGTCGTCTTCTTCTTTTTCTCTTTTTCTTTATCTTCTTCGTCCTTTTCTTCGTCATATTCTTCTTTTTCCTCATCCTTCTCCTCATCCTCCATTGTTACGTTGTTGCTGTTGTTGGTGTTGATGAAAAATTGAATTGGATATTCTAGAAAAACAGAAACTGATTTTGAAGACAAGCAGAAACTGATTTTGAATAAAAACATAAACGAATTTTGAATTAAAAATGAATTGGATTTTCACGAAAACAGAAATAGATTTTCATATAAAACAGAAACATATTTTCATATAAAAATAGAATTGGATTTTTACGAAAATAGAAATGAATTTTCATAAAAAAACAAAAACAGATTTGCATGAAAATAGAAACGAATTTGGTGATGTTGTTCACGCCTAGGTGTGACTTTGGGTCACGAAAACATAAACGAATTTTGAATTAAAACAAACGGATTTTCATATAAAAACTTAATTGGATTTTCATGAAAACAGAAACGAATTTTAAATTAAAGTAGAAACGGATTTTGAATTGAAACGGAAACAGATTTTCATATATAAAAACTGAATTCAACAACACTCACATTGATCAAAAATAAATATTAATTTACATTGATTCATATTCATTCACATTCATACAATTACAATATCAAAACACACAAATTAATATCTTTTTCTTCTTCTTGCCATTGTCATCAAAGTTGTTGTTATCGTCATCATCGTTGCCACTGTCATTATTGTTGTTGTCATCATCGTTGCCGTCGCTGTCATTTCCACTATCATTATCATTCTCTTCTTCTTTTTAACATGCTGAAAAGAAGGAAAAAAAAAAACTGCAATAGTAAAAGAGGGAATAAAATATGCGTGTGTAAAAGATGCTTGGTTCACAAAATCATTTAGTTGCTATAATTATTGACCATCTAATATATGTGTTATAGTATTATTTCGCTTGAATTCAAAGAAACATAAATACATAATTAAAAAAATATATGCAGTTACTAGTTACATAATAAACTCATACCGATGGGAATTGATTTTGGTGTATATAAACTCATCACATGCTTTTTCATTTAAATTCATATATCTTTTCATTTGTTTTCATATCTAATAGATTCACACATCAAGTATAATAATAATGGATTCTAGCACATAAATAATAAAGTTTAACACATAAAATTTAAATCATAATAAAAAGAATAAAATTATTTTTATGGAGACAGATTTATCCATGAATATACATGTACTATTACTGTATATAATCATAATAAAAATGGCAGTTACAAGTTATTATTAACAAAAATAGATGATATAATTATAAAAATTATTCAAATATATTAGATGTACACTACATACAGATACACAACTACGTGATAGATCATTATGATTAACTTGAGAAGGATATTTTAGACCTTTATTATTATTATTATTTAAAAAAGTAATCATATCTGGATATTTTAGTCAATGATGGAATGACTTACTAAATATAATTAGTATTGTGAGTTTGAGAGATACAACTTAAAACTCATAGAAGCTCTCACTCACTCTTGAGAGTAGCAGCGGCAACATGAACGAAGGAGCTTCCGATAATAATCCTGCAGATCTCAACAACGAAAAGAACCCAATCAATGATGCCAATCGCAGATGCAATTGCAAAAAGAAACAATGCCTGAAGTTCTACTGCAAATGCTTTAATTCTGGAAATCTTTGCAACGATTCTTGTTCGTGCAAAAATTGCATGAATACTGAAGCGAATAAGGATGGTGTGGAAGAGATAAAGAAGCACATACAGTGGCATAATCCAGACGCGTTTGATTCCAAGACTGGGGAAAGAAACCGAAACGGTTGCCATTGCAGCAAGGCATTGTGCTTCAATAAGTACTGTGGTTGCTTCCGTAATGGAGTTGCTTGCACTCTTAACTGTCTATGTCATGGTTGCAAGAATATATATGGAATCAAAGGCTCCTCTTCTGGCGCAAATGAACAAGAACCTGTTAAAGATTCTAATAGTGGCACCAAGAACGTGGAATTGGAAACCATGGATACTGCATCATCTTCTCAATCTCCTCATGCCAATTCCTCAACTCAGGTTTAATTATTTTCTGTTAGGGTTTCCAAGAATATAATCTTATGTTCATGAAAATATTGCTGTCAGGATTGTTAAGAATTTTCTTTTCTTTATCCTAAACTATTATTATCTGCTAGTTCTTGTTTGTATATTAACCTGCATTTCCTTAAACTGTTCACTTTTACTATGCATGCAGCTTTCTGAAAATTCAGATGATGGTGTGGATGATGAGATGGGCAACAGCAATGTGAATAATATCCATATGGCAATGCCATCAAATCAAGTTGCTTCTTCTGATTATGATTTTGCTGTTCATCAGGACCATGTTGATGCACCTTATTATGATCTGCCTCTAACCCTAGTGCAGATTCAGCGCAGCAGAAACGACTTTACCGAGCAGCAGAGTACTGACTTGTTTGGGGATTCCGATTGGCAGGGAGAATCATCTTTTCTGAACTCTCCTTCTGTCTATAGTGATGATAATGTTGCTGAGCTCTCATCAATTCCAAGGATTCAGAGTATTGAGAAGTATCAACCTCATGAGACTCATGGTTTTGATCAAGAGGTAGAAGCATCATTAGGTGCAATGACTCTCCAACATCCATTCCTTAGGAGTTCACGACAGACAAATAATGGTGATGCAACAAACATGCAATTGCTTCTTCATCCTCATCTTCATGGACATGGGCCATCTTCTGACATTGCTGATTATGAAGAGAACAGCTACCATAGTTAGTTTCTGTAGCAGAATAATAGGCCTCAATAAGGGTTGAACTACTTATCTGGTTTAGTTTCAGAATTTTCATTTTCTTGGCTTATGTTGCGGTCGCCTTGGTACTTTTATCGGTTAACTAATGTGGATTTTGCATTATTTGTGTGTCCGTGTTCTGACTTTTGATGCAAAACCTTAGGCTTGCGATTAGAATTCTGTACACTCTCTTTGAACTAGAGGAATTTTTTACCTGTGAAATTTGTTCTGAAACTTTCACAAGCCATAAAATTGATCCTTTGATTGGATTTGATTTAATGTGGTATTTAAGTCCTTTTTCAGAAAACATCATAACTGAGAAATTGCATTTAAACTTATCATGTAATTATGGATTCTTGATAAGTGTATATGAAAATGGTGCTTATATCATTCCTCGGAAATAAAATGTGTCATGTTTTGGACATTACTATTATTATTAACTAGATCAGCGCGATGCACGAAAGGAATATATTATTATTTGTTAAAATATATTATTAAAAAATATCTAAGTTATTTTATTTTTTTGAGTTAATAATGTTTTAATTGTATTAATTTAACATCCATTGTATTAATATTAGTATAATTTGAATGATTAAAATTTATTTTACATGTAAAATTTTTTTATAGAATATTTTCTATTTCATCCTTGAAGTTACTAATATAAAACTTATTACTAATTGTTAAAATTATATGTCATAATTATGAATTATATTTATTTTATAATGACATTTACAATAAAGAGATGAAGAATATTTTATTGTATGTAATGAGTAAGTTTAGGCATTTAACAATTAAGAGGTTGGAACAAATAGGATTTATAAATTGTGTTATTTGTAAATTTTGTTTACGGGACACTATAATAGAATGTTTGACTTTTGAAAATGCAATATTACCTTAATTTCTAAATTTATATATTATAAATAAATTGATGTGTTTTAGTCTTAGACACAATTTCCTTATATACCTTTAAACACATTATTTATGTTCTATCTTCCCTATAAAATGTATACTAATAACATTCTCGTATCATGAGCATCACTCTTAGTTTGTAAAAGAAAAAAAAAAGAGCATTCTTCTTACTTCTTAGTTCCTCACCTTTGAAGTGGTTGTTTTCCATTTCTTCATTTATTTGTTCACCATATATGAGAAAAAAAAAACCTTAGAAAAAAAGAGAATAAAAGGAGAGGATCTTTGAGATTAAAAAATAGGCATACATCATTGTATATAAATTTTATTTTATTTTATTTTTGTGATCAATAGATATGATTTTATCTATAATTAATTAGATTTTTTTGTGAAGGTTAGGGAAAAAAATAAAAATAAGTCTTTAGTAGATAATAAATGAGATGAACTCTTTTGATAAATATGTATTAAAAGTGTTAAAATTAATGAAATCAACACTAAATTAGATACGAAAAATGAAAGCATAAGATGTTGCGAACTTACCATGAATAAGAATGAGGCAGCACAAATTGAAATTAGAGGTATGAAAATTTAGAGGTTTAAAGATGAAAACGTTGATACAAGATTTCAAGCAAAGGGACGAAGGAGGTTTGTCAGCTTTAACTTTGTGCTTAACTTGGTTTTATAACCAATTTTTGCAACGGTCGATATTTATTTTATTTATTGTTTGAATAATTATAAGTTATGAGTTTTATATCAGTATTTACAATGAAGAGATGAAGAGTTTTGTATGTAATAAGTAGGTTTAGTTGATTAGCTATTTAGGTAGAATGTAAAATAATGTCATTTGTGGATTTTGCTGACGTGACAGTGTAATAAAATGCTTGGTTTTTGAAGATGCAATGAGAGACTATTGCATAGTGCACAAATTGAAATTAGAGCTATGAAAATTTAAAGGCTTAAAGATAAAAATGTTGATACAAGATTTCAAGCAAAGGGATGAAGGAGGTTTGTCAGTTTTAACTTTGTGCTTAAGCTAGTTTTAAAACCAATTTTATAACGGTCAATATTTATGGTTTTGTATGTAATAAATAGGTTTAGTTGATTAGCTATTTAGATAGAATGTAAAATAGTGTCATTTGTAAATTTTGCTGACGTAGCAGTGTAATAGGATGCTTGACTTTTGAAGATACAATGAGAGTATCTAGATGATTGTATCTTAGCTTGGTGCATATCTATCGAATTAACTTTAGGGACATAGATATATAGAGCTGAAGTATTATTTCAATAAACTCATGCGAGATGGTGATTGACTTTGGTGTATATAAACTGATCACATGCTTTCCATTTAAAAGTAGTTACAAGTTACGTAATAAAAAATAGTTACAAGTCATAATTAACAAAAATAAAAGATATGATTATTCAACCATACTAAATATATAACGAAAATAATTAAACATTATATAAAGACTCATTTTTAGTATATTAATATTTTCCAAAATGAGAAAAAAGAAAAGGGGAGGATAAACCACTAAGTAAAAAAAGTTGTTAAAAGATCATTAAAAAAAACTTGAGAAATCCAATCTTGACCTTTATTATTATTTTATTATTAATAAAAAGTAGTATAATTAACTTGGGAAGTGGATTAAAAAAAAAGAGAGGCAATAATACAAGTAAAAAATGCGTTAAAGTATCATTATAATAATTAACTAATTAGGAGACGGATTAATTAAAGAAAATAAAAAACTAATTATATCTGGTCATCTGGACATTTAAGTCAATGATATTAGTATTCTGAGTTTGAGAGATAGAATACAACTCATAGAAGCTCTCACTCACTCTTGTCATGGCGAGTAGCAGTGGCAACATGAACGAAGAAGAAGGAGCTTCGGATAATAATCATGGAGATCTCAACAAGGAAAATAATCCATCATCATCATCCATCAATGATGGCAATTGCAGATGCACCTGCAAAAAGAGTAAATGCGTCAAGTTCTACTGCAGATGCTTTAACTCTGGAAATTTTTGCAACGATTCTTGTTCGTGCAAAAATTGCTTGAATAATGAAGAGAATAAGGATGCTGTGGAAGAGATAAAGAAGAACATACAGTTGCGTGATCCAGAAGCGTTTGAATCCAAGAATTTAGCAAGAACCCGAAACGGTTGCCATTGCAGGAAGTCAGAGTGCACGCTTCAATATTGTGTTTGCAAACGTAATGGAGTCGGTTGCACTCTTAACTGTCTTTGTGAGGGTTGCAAGAATGAGTATGGAATCAACCCTAATCCTAATCATAACAATGGCAGCAAGAACGTGGAAACCATAATGGATAATGAATCATCATCTGGTTCATCTCAATCTTATCATCCAGCTGTCCACGCCAATTCCTCAATTCAGGTTTAATTTGATGCACTACTATTTCATTTCTGTTAGGATTGTTAAGAATTTTCTTTTCTTTATCCTATACTATTATCTGCTAGTTCTTGTTTCTATATTAACCTACATTTCGTTACTATATATGCAGCTTCCTGATGATGAATTGGGCAACAGCAACAATGTGAATAATAATAATATCCATATGCCAATGCCTACAAATCCAGTCGATTCTCCTTATTATAATTTTCTTGTTCATCAAAACCATGTTGCTGCACCTTATTATGATCCGCTTCTAACCCCAGTGCAGATTCAGAGCAGCAGAAACAACATTACTGAGATGCAGATTACTGACTTGTTTGAGGATACCAATTGGCAGGGACAATCATCTTTTCTGAGGACTAATCCTCCCTTCTATTATGATAACAATGTTGCTGAGCTCTCATCAATTCCAAGGATTCAGAGTAGTCAGCAGTATCAACCAATTCAGAGTCATGGTTTTCATCAACAGGGAGAAGAATCATTTGGTGCAATGAATCTCCAATATCCATTCCTGAGTAGTTCACAACAGCCAAATAATGGTGAGGCTACAAACATGCAATTGCATCTTCATCCACACCTTCATGGCCATGGGCCATCTCCTCCTCCTACTCCTGATAATGAAGAGAACCACCACCATATGATGTTTCTGTGGCAGAATAATAGGCCTCAATAAGGATTTCAAGTTTTCAACGTAACCATGAACTACTAATCTGATTTTGTTACAAAATTTTCATTTCTTGGCTTATGTCCGCCTTTGGTACTTTTATCAGTTAAATGATGTTGATTTTGCATTTTTGTGTGTGTTCTTAACCTTAGGCTTTTTCTTTTAGGCTTGCCATTAGAATTCTGTACACTCTCTTTGAAAGACAGGAATTTTTTACCTGTGAAATTTGTTCTGGAACTTTCATAAGCCATAATATTGATCCTTTGATTGGATTTGATGTAATCTGGTATTTAAGCCCTTTTTTTCAGAAAACCTAGTAAGCAGATAGATGTCCTGAAGCAAGAAAATATTAGTTTTGTGACAAAACATCCATAACTGAGAAATTGGATTTAAACTTAGCATGTAATTATGGATTCATGAAGTTGAGCATTCAGCTACAATGGAATTTGTGGCCAACTTCCCTTTTTCCCATTTCTGCTTTTCTTTCTTGATTTTTTTATATAAGTTCTACTGCTTCAGCTTTTAAGTGCTGCTTTTCTTAACTTCTCTTGCTATACAAATGATTTTCATGTGTTATAAATTGAACCATGAATGATATAAAATAGTAATAAGAGCTCCATGACAAATATTTCCTTTTGTAGTTTCTTTTCCTCCATGAGGCAACTTCTTTCTTCTTTTGTCATCTTTGTTTTTCTAGTTGCTTTTGCCAGTGTTCTTTGCAGAAACATTATTGGATCTTCTCCTCTTTTGGACATTCTCCTCCTGTTTGTTACATGGACTCATAGAACTCATAATCACAAGAACAAATTAATATCAAATGCATGCAGCTAAATGCAATAAGAGCTGATCGGAAGAAACTAATTTCAATTGTTAATGAAATAAAAGCTGATTATCCAATTGAGAAGCCGCTGGATTTAATTTACACATTAATTCAAAAATATATATTTTTTAAATATTTCATAATTCATTCGGTATCAAAAATAAAATTTAAAATTAAAAAAATTATAATTTTTAGCAAAAAAATTAATTAAAAGTTTTTATGTAATATAGGGATTGAATTATAAAGTTTTAAACTATAAGGATTTAACTAAAAATATAATAAAAATATAAGAACCAACAAAATAATAACTTTTGTTTATTATGTTTTGTGGTTTAGATTTTTAATTTTAATTTTAATTTAAATTAACTAATTTTAAAGATTTTTTATTTGTATTTTAAATATTAGTAAGAAAACATATAAAATATTAGCCAATGATTGGTCATTAGCCAATGGTTGTATTTAATTTGAAAGATTGGTCAGCTTAACAACTCATCAATCTTGATCATTAGCCAATGATTAAAATATTAATTAAATATATTATTATTAATAATAAAATTAGTCACAAAAAAAGTGCGTAAAAGTTATTATTATTCAAATTAAAGCAGTTATATCTAATAAAAATAGATAATATGATTAATTTCCCAAAAAAAGAAAAAACTAAAAGATAATATATGTAAGTAAAAATTTAATAACTATTAAAATTGTCATAATAATTAACTTCAAAAGTGGATTAAATCGTCGTATCTCTATCTTTTAATTTAAAATATCCGAAATAATAGATAATAAAATAAAAATAACAAAACTGTTAAATTATTATTATAATAAATAGCTAAATATCATATCATATCTATATCTTTTAGCCTAAAATATATAAAAAAAAAAAACCAAAAGATAATACAACTAATAAGTAAAAATTAAAAAACTGTTAATTGCTTCTCTCATTCCACACGGTCATCAGGGAAGCCTTTACTGTATATATAAAGTAGCTCTTCTCGTGATTGAGGTCATGGCTTCTTGTGAGGATAGTGATAACAACATGAATGAAGGAGCTTCGGATTCTAATCCTAATCCTAGTCATGGTACATCATCTATCAATGATAATGATAGCAACAATGTCAATGTCAATGGCAAATGCAACTGCATTAAAAGTCAATGTGTAAAGCTCTACTGCCAATGCCTTAGTGCTGGGAATTTTTGCAACGATAACTGTTCATGCAAAAATTGCTTAAATAAGGAAGCGAATAAGGATAGAGTGAAGCAGATAAAGAAGGAAATACAATCGCGTGATCCACACGCGTTTGAACCCAAGGTTATTGTTGACCAAGTGGAAAGAAACAGAAAAGGTTGCATTTGCAGAAAGTCAAAGTGCAAGACTGGGTATTGTAGTTGTTTCAGTTTTAAAGTTGGTTGCTATCCTCATTGCCAATGTCAGAATTGCATGAATACGTATGGAGTCAAAAGCTCCTCTTCTGGCTCAAAGGAACAAGAACATGTTAACGATTCTAATAATGGCAGCAAGAACATGGAAATCATGGATAATGGTGGATCATCTTCTCAGTCTAATCATCCACCTGTCTATGACAATTCCGCAAATCAGGTATAATTTGCACTACTACTTAATAAAAAAGATTTTGTTGCTGTTAGGTTTTCAAGAATATAATAGTAAACGTTAATGCAAATATTGCTGTTAGGATTGTTAAGAATTTTCTTTTCTTTATCCTAAACTATCTGGTAGTTTTTAAATAGTTCACTTTTACTATATATGCAGCTTTCTGAAAATCCTGATGCTAGAGCGGATGATGAATTGGGCAACAGCAATGTGAATAATGTCCCTATGCCAATGCCATCAAATCAAGTTGCTTCTCCTTATTATGATTTTGCTGTTCATCAGGACCATGTTGATGCACCTTATTATTATCAGCCTCTAACCACAGTGCAGATTCAGAGCAGCAGAAACATCTTTACTGAGCAGCAGAGTACTAATTTGTTTGGAGATCCCAATTGGCAGGGACAATCATCTTTTCTGAGGACTAATCCTCCCTTCTATTATGATAACAATGTTGCTGAGCCCTCATCAGTTCCAAGGATTCAGAGTAGTCAGCAGTATCAACCTAATCAGAGTCATGGTTTTCATCAACAGGTAGAAGCATCGTTAGGTAGAATGGCTCTCCAACATTCATTCCTGAGGAGTTCACAACAGCCAAATAATGGTGATGCAACAAACATGCAATTGCATCTTCATCCTCACCTTCATGGCCGTTGGCCATCTCCTCCTCCTATTGATGATTATGAAGAGAACGATTGAACTACTTATCTGGTTTTGTTTCAGGATTTTTATTTCTTGGCTTATGTTGCGGTGCCTTTGGTATTTTTATCAGTTAAGTAATGTTGATCTTGCATTTTTTTTGTATGTCTTTGTTCTTAGTTTTGATGCAAAGCCTTAGGCTTGCCGTTAGAATTCTGTACCCTCTCTTTCAACTAGAGGAATTTTTTAACAGTGAAATTTGTTTGGAAATTTTCATTCTAGAGCATTCAGCTACCATGGAATTTGTGGCAAACTTCCCTTTTTCCAGCTTGTGCTTTTCTTTCTTGATTTTTTTAAAGTTCTGCTGCTTCAGCTTTAATTGCTGCTTTTCTTAACTTGTTCTGCTATACAAAGGATTTACATATATGCTAAAAATAGATGATATAATTATTCAAACATACTTAGATATATGCTAAAAATCAGTTATCAATAATACACGTTAAAATAATTTAAACACTGTATATATTGAAACACAAATACATGATAGATCATTATGATTAACTTGAGAAGCTGGAGGTCAACTGAGAAACCCAATCTTGACCTTTCTTATTATTAAAACTAATCATATATGGACATTTGAGTCAATGATGGAAGGACTAACTAAATATAATTAGTATTCTGAGTTTGAGAGATAGAATACAACTCAAAACTCATAGAAGCTCTCACTCACTCTTGAGAGTAGCAGCGGCAACATGAACGAAGGAGCTTCCGATAATAATCCTGCAGATCTCAACAACGAAAAGAATCCATCATCATCCATCAATGATGGCAATCGCAGATGCACCTGCAAAAAGAGTCGATGCCTGAAGTTCTACTGCAGATGCTTAAATGCTGGAAATCTTTGCAACGATTCTTGTTTGTGGGGAAAATGAGAAAGATGTTGTTGCTGCTAGGTTTTCAAGAATTATGTAAATGATATTGCTGTTTGGATTGTTAAGAATTTTCTTTTCTTTATCCAAAACTATTATTATCTGCTAGTTCTTGTTTGTGTATTAGCCTACATTTCCTTAAATAGTTCACTTTTATTATATATGCAGCTTTCTGAAAATTCAGATGCCGGTGATTATGAAGAGAACAGCCACCATAGGATGTTTCTGTAGCAGAATAATATACTTTTCTGCTTTGGTTTCAGAATTTTCATTTCTTGGTTTCTGACTTTTGATGCAAAACCTTAGGCCTGGCTTGCCATTAGAATTCTGTACACTCTCTTTGAACTAGAGGAATTTTTTACCTGTGAAATTTGTTCTGAAATTTTCATTCTAGAGCATTGATAAGCTACAATGGAATTTGTGGCAAACTTCCCTTTTTACACTTCTGCTTTTCTTTCTTGATTTTTTTTATTTTTTAAAGTTCTGCTGCTTCAGCTTTAATTACTGCTTTTCTGAACTTCTCTTCCTATGCAAAGGATTTTCATGTGTTATAAATTGAACCATGAATGATATAAAAGATTAATCAGAGCTCCATGACCATGACACATATATTCCCTTTTGTGGTTTCTTTTCATCCATCAGGCGACTTCTTTATTCTTTTATCATCTTTGTTTTTCTCGTTGCTTTTGGCAGTGTTCTTTGCAGAAACATTATAGGATCTTTTCCTCTTTTGGACATTCTCGTCCTGTTTGTTACATGGGCTCATACAACCCATACTCACAAGAACTAATTAATATCAAATGCATGCAGCTAGGGCTCGAAGTAAGTCAAGCAAGCTCATGAGCTAGCTCAAGCTCGACTTGTTAACTGCTCGACAAGTTGGGCTCATGAGCTGGTGAGTCGAGCTTGAACCTCGATTTGAGCTCGAAAATTAAATGAGTCGAGCTTGAGTTTTAGTAAGCTCAATTCATTAGTTCGTGAGCCAGCTCGAAAATATATATAAATATTTATTTATTAAATTATTAATACACATAATATTCAAAGTATAAATCACTAATCACCTATTATTCAAAAGTAATGTTTTATATATGAGAAAGTTTTTGTAACCAACAACTAGTTAGCCAATATTAATTAAACTGGAAATAAGGATAAAATAATAATTGCAAATGAATTGAATTTTTTTTATATTGTTCGTTGACGTTGGCCAATTTTTTATTGATTACTTAACACCATTGTTTATATATGTGTTACATTATAATTGATTGACATAAAATTTCATATTATATTCATGTTATTTGAGCTAGTGAACTTTCGGTGAGCCGAAATTAACCTTAAAAAATAGCCTCAATTGTTAATGAATTCGGCTCGCTTCCAACCCCAGATGCAGCTAAATGCAATAAATCCCCTTTAGAAGCAAATATGAGGAAGTAAAGGAACGGTTAAAAATCCTTATATTTAATTTGAAAGATTGGCGTCAACCTAACAACTCAATCTTGACCATTAACCAATGATTGAAAGATTAATTTCATATAGAGAAAGTTTTGGGTGCTAACGTTAGGGAGTCCATAGGAAGTTAATATTAATTTTTTTTTCTTTTTTCATTTATCTTTTACCACCTATTATTTTCCTAGTTATACTCATGTGCTTCATATGGGCTCCCTAACGTTGGCTCCCTAGCATTACTCTTTAATATATTATTATAAGTAAGAGTAATGCTAGGAAACTAACCTAGGGGATCAATAGGGAGCCAATAAATGTAATTAGGGAAATAGTGGATGGTAAAAGAGGGAAAAAAAATGATATTGACTCTCTATTATCTTTTCAAAATTTTCTCTAAAAGTAATTATAGCTAATAAAAATAGATAATACGGTTAATTTCTTAAAAGAAGAAAACACAAAAGATAACACAAGAAAGTGAGTAAAAAGTTATTATTATTCAAAGTTCTTATAACTAATAAAAATAGATAATATGATTAATTTTTCAAAAGAAGAAAAAAATAAAAGATAATATAAGCAAGTAAAAATCAAAGAACTATTAAAATGTCATTATATATAATTAACTTCAAAAGTGAATTAAATCATATATCTCTATCTTTTAGTTTAAAATATAAGAAACCAAAGATAATACAAATAAAAATTAAAGAACTGTTATATCTTTAGCCTAAAATATAAGGGAAAAAAAACTGTTAATCAGCTTCTCTTAGCATATGTTCCACACGTTCATCAGGTCAGATACCAGGCTTTGCTATATATATAACAGTAGCTCTTCCTCTTCTCGTGATTGACATCATGGCTTCATGTGAGGATAGTGGTAACAACATGAACGAAGGAGCTTCGGATATTAATCCTAGTCATGGCTCATCACCCATCAATGATAGCAATGGCAAATGCAACTGCATGAAAAGTCAATGTCTGAAGCTCTACTGTCAATGCCTTAGTGCAGGGAATTTTTGCAACGATAATTGTTCATGCAAAAATTGCTTGAATAAAGAAGCGAATAAGGATAGAGTGAAGCAGATAAAGAAGGAAAAACAATCGCGTGATCCGCGCGCGTTCGAACCCAAGGTTATTGTTGATGAAATGTCAAGAAACAGAAAAGGTTGCATTTGCAGAAAGTCGGGGTGCATGAAAAAGTATTGTAGTTGCTTCGGTTTTGAAGTCGGTTGCTCTTGTCATTGCCAATGTCAGAATTGTACGAATCAGTATGGAGTCAAAGGCTCCTCTTCTAGTGCAAAGGAACAAGAACGTGTTAATGATTCTAATAATGGTAGCAAGAACGTGGAAACCATGGATAATGGATCATCTTCTCAATCTCATCATCCACCTGTCTATGACAATTCCCCAAATCAGGTATAATTTGCACTACTACTTAATAAACAAGATTTTGTTGCTGTTAGGTTTTCAAGAATATAATCGTAAACGTTCATGTAAATATTGCTGTTTAGGATTGTTAAGAATTTTCTTTTCTTTATCCTAAACTATTATCTGCTAGTTCTTGTTTGTATATTAGCCTACTATTAAATTTGTCACTTTTACTATATATGCAGCTTTCTGAAAATTCAGATGCTAGAGCGGATGATGAATTGGACAACAGCAATGTGAATAATATCCCTATGCCAATGCCATCAAATCAAGTTGCTTCTCCTGATTATAATTTTGCTGTTCATCAGAACCATGTTGCTGCACCTTATTATTATCGGCCTCTAACCCCAGTGCAGATTCAGAGCAGCAGAAACAACTTTACTGAGCAGCAGAGTACTGACTTGTTTGGGGATCCCGATTGGCATGGACAATCATCTTTTCTGAGGACTAATCCTCCCTTCTATTATGATAACAATGTTGCTGAGCCCTCATCAATTCCAAGGATTCAGAGTAGTCAGCAGTATCAACCTCATCAAAGTCATGGTTTTCATCAACAGGTAGAAGCATCGTTTGGAGCAATGACTCGCCAACATCCATTCCTGAGGAGTTCACAACAGCCAAATAATGGTGATGCAACAAATATGCAATTGCGTCTTCATCCTCACCTTCATGGCCGTTGGCCATCTCCTCCTCCTATTGATGATTGAAGAGAACCATTGAAATACTTATCTGGTTTTGTTTCAGAATTTTTATTTCTTGGCTTATGTTGCAGTGCCTTTGGTACTTTTCACAGTTAGCTAATGTTGATTTTGCATTTTGTGTGTCTTTGTTTTTAGTTTTGATGCAAAGCCTTAGGCTTGCCGTTAGGATTCTGTACACTCTCTTTGAACTAGGTAAATTTTTTAACAGTGAAATTTGTTCAGAAATTTTCATTCTAGAGCATTCAGCTATGATGGAATTTGTGGCTTTTCAACTTCTGCTTTTCTTTCTCGAATTTTTTAAGTTCTGTTGCTTCAGCTTTAAGTACTGATTTTCTTAACTTCTTGCTATACAAAGAATTTTCATATGTTATATAAATTGAACCATGAATGATATAAAATATTAATCAGAGCTCCATGACACATATTTCCTTTTGTAGTTTCTTTTCCTCCACTAGACGAGTTCTTTCTTCTTTTGTCATCTCTGTTTTTCTCTTTGCTTTTGCCAGTTTTCTTTCAAGAAACATTATTGGATCTTTTCCTCTTTTGGACATTCTCGTCCTATTTGTTACATTGGCTCATGCAACTCATCATCACAAGAACTAATTAAATTAATATCAAATGCATGCAGCTAAATGCAATAATTCCCCTTTTCATTTAAAAGCCAATATAATTGGAAGAAACTAATTTTAATTGTTAACGAAATAAAAGCTCACGAAACAACTGAGAAGTCGCTGGATTTAATTTACACATTAATCCAAAAAATTTCACTTTTAACATATTGCATAATTTATTCGGCATTAAATACAAAAATAATTGGTTTCATGATTTTCTTTTCTTGGCTTTGTTGTTGTGTTTATTGTACTTTTCTCATTTAATTAATGTTAATGATGCAATTTTTAATGTGTGTGTTTTGACTTTTGATACAAAACCTTAGCCCGCTCTGAAATGCATGTTGCCCTGTACTCCTTCAAATACCAAAACTGTAAACTTAAAATGCTAGTTTAAATCGAGTCAAAATCAAGACCTATTATGTACACTTGATACAATTCATTTAGAAATCCCAGAATGTACTCATATGTTGAAACCCTTTCTTAAATAAGGATTACATATTCCAACTCAAAAAACATTAGAAAGCTCTGTTATGATTTATGATTGACGCGCAAACAAATCAGCCCCATCCTCAACATCCTCAGTTCGAATGCTTCCACTTTGCGCCATTAGAATTCTGTACACTCTCTTGGAACAAACCTCACCTAACCTTCTCTCACCGCTAACCAGATTTTCTACTGTCAAGTCTTTAAGTAAAAACTCCTTCTCATGCTCCTGTCACAATACAAGCCTCACATTTTCTAACTTAACACGTCTAAATAAGAAAAGGACAATAAACAAAACACGAAGGAAGCTTAATTAACAAAACATACCGATTTACTTGGATCCATATAAGTACTTAACAAGGACTTCATGGTTGGGTATTTCTTCCAAATAGCAATAGCAAATCGAGGCTGAACCTTGGGGATAGCAACCAAAGCTTTTAACCTAGTCATAGAAGCCAGTCAGGAACATGGTAGCATACCTGAATTACTATCATGTAGTTACTGAGAAGAGGTTCTTAAACATTTCCTTGCACAAAAATATATATATCACTCACCACAACGATTTCTTTATTAAATCACGATCAACACTGTCCTTTGGAACAACGGCTCCATTTGCACTCACAGATAATCGAGTTAACTTCTTTCTGCAGTTTAAATCAACAAATAACTGGTATTTTAATTCCTCTTCTTTTTTCCTCTTTATTTGTGTGTGTGTGTTGGCAGGGGGGTATTAATTGTATTTCTTAAAATAACAATAGGATAAACTGATATAGTACCTAAATTGACAAGATGCCAGGCTGCTTGTCAAACCAGCAACATGTTCTGCTAGTTCAGCCTCATCCACACACTGCCTGGAATGAACTTTGGTGAAATGAGTAGCTAATTTTGCAAACACCTTACAAGACAATTTAACACAAAATTTAGATATTCAAACAAGGATCGGAGGTGAAGATTATATTCAAAACTAGTCTTATTTCTGGTAAAAAGTAAAGTTTTTCAACCTCTTCAACAGGTGGACGCCTCCAGCTACTATATTTATCAGGATTCTTGTACTTTTCCTGTTCCCTAAAAGATCGAGAAAAGGAAATTATGGTTTATTAATAAGCTGGTCAAGAAAGCAAGGGGAACCATTCTTAATTTAATTGATTCTCCTTAATAAATAATAATATACAACCAACTCCACTTACATGTCAAACCTGAATTCTAGATTAAGAATAAGGAAACATGAATTCTCTTGCATACAATCATTACCATATTCTAAACAATAAAGTACAAAGTCTAGATTATGAATGTAAATGAATTAGATTGAGAACGGCATTTCTACAACACAGATGCATGAGCACACAGTACAATTTACAAAGTGCTAGCAAAAAAATATGAATGCAACCAATTGCTACCTGAATTGATGAACATAGAAAACTATAATATATGACTCACCTTTTATTAATGTAAGACATTAATCTATTCGTGAGGTAACAAACTGTATAGGCTGGATAATGACTTTGAATGGTAGAGAGGTGACCCCAAAGAGAATCATTCGTGATGAGGTTACAAAATTTGTCAGCCTCGTAAACTAGTAGCACATATGGAATCTCAATTCTTCCAGTTGAATGCTGCAAATAATATATAAAATCGATATGTATCAACAGCAGAAGAGAGAGAAAAAAAAAACCGGGATGGGGGAGTTTAACAAACCAGAGAGTCATAAACTTTAATTTTAAAATATATATATATTTTTTGAGAAAATACAATAAAATTAACATTGTAAGCAGAAATTGCCTAACAAAGAAATGGGATACGCCGAAAAACAAGATAGAACAAATGATACAGATTACTGTAAGAGAAATGCTTCATTCATTTAGTGCTTGCAGATGAACTACAGGAATTTCTTACCTGTGAAATTTGTTCTGGAACTTTCATATGCCATAAAATTGACCCTTTGATTGGATTTGTTGTAATCTGGTATTTAAGCCCTTTTTCAGAAAATCTAGTAAGTAGATGTCCTGAAGCAAGAAAATGTTAGCTTTGTGACAAAACATCCATAATTGAGAAATTGCATTAAAACTTATCATGTAATTATGGACTCAGATAAGCAAGATTAGTGGAGTTTGTGACCAAAAAAAATTATATAATATGAAAGAAGTTTATCATGAAGTTAAGCATTCAAGTATCTTCAACATACCTCCAATTGATCCTGATTCAACTACCATCGTGTCAATCTCTGCTACAATGGAATTTGCGGCAAACTTCCCTTTTTCCCACTTCTGCTTTTCTTTCTCGATTTTTTTAAGTTCTGCAGCTTCAGCTTTAAGTGCTGCTTTTCTTAACTTCTCTTGCTATACAAAGGGTTTTCATGTGTTATAAATTGAACCATGAATGATATAAAATATTAATCAAAGCTCCATGACACATACTTCCTTTTGTAGTTTCTTTTCCTCCATCAGGCGACTTCTTTCTTCTTTTGTCATCTTTGTTTTTCCCGTTGCTTTGCCAGTGTTCTTTGCAGAAAAGTTGGATCTTTTCCTCTTTTGGACATTCTCATCCTGTTCGTTACATGGGCTCATAGAACTCACAATCACAAAAACTAATATCAAATGCATGCAGCTAAATGCAATAAATCCCCTTTTCATTTAAAAGCAAATATGATTGGATTATTGGAAGAAACTAATTTCAAATTTTAATGAAATAAAAGCCGACTAACCAATTGAGAAGATGTTGGAATTGATAGATTGTCCCCAGAGTTTTCAGTTTGAGTATCATTTCCACTTGACATGTGCCTCTCCATATTTACCAAACAATGCATCTCTGGAGTTACCAAATAACATCAGGAAATAAACACAGCATTTCAGGTCCTGAAAAAGGAACAAATTTTGAACAAGCATTTACCAGGAGAACTTCCAGATCCAATTGAATTTGGAGTCCATCTTGAACCTCCTGAACCAGCAAGATCCAAAGCGGAGCCCCTTGTTTCATTCTGGTCACAATCAAGCGCAGCAGAATTTTCTGACTCGTTATCTGATTCCAAACATATCATTTGACTAATTCCTGAATAACAATCAGACAATGAAGACAGTGTTCAACTAAATGTTTTCATTGAAACCATAACTTTAAACGGTGTAAGAGACCAACAATTACCCAGCAACATACAAGCCCAATTTTATCAATAAAATCTTTCATATTTGAAACAAACATTAGTGGATCAAAACATCACATAAATCAGAAGTGTAAAATTCCAACGTAACACTAAAATCCAGTAAGTGAATAAGCGTTAAAAGACTTCCAGCACCTTCACGAGCTTTGATTAACGAAGAATTTGTAACTCTAGGGTTTTTTCAGAAATAACTGCAAAACTAACCGGTGAGGTTATTGGGCACGGAAGTGGAAACCCTAACGTTAGGATCGGAATGAGAAGAAGTTGGAATGCATTTCACAATCGCCACCTCAGGATCGAATTGGAGGGACATCGGAGTCTCGGCGACGAAGGAAGGTGTAGACGAAGAATGGCGACCGTGTTGCTGCTGGGGTTTCTGTGGCGTCGGGTCGTCATCGAGGAGGAAAATGGTCTGGTTGGGTATCGATTCGGTTCGGCGATTCTTGGAGACTGGAAACGGCGTTGAGGGATCATCTTCGTCGGAAAGGATGATCGGTTCCATCATTTGCAGTGCGGTGCGGTGCTGTGACTGTGCCGCCACCGGGGTGTGATGTGGTAGTTTCAGTTCGAATAAGCGCGGGATAATTCCCTAGAGTCAGTGTTTGGATTACAGGATATCATATTCCAGCTAAGTGTACATCTGTTTTACTAAAGTAGTAATTTTATTTTATAGGGAAAATGACATATATACTCCTGAGGATTTTTTTTCGTACATAAGTACCCCTAAGCTTTGAAAAATTATAAATGGCCACCCACCTTTATAAACGGCGTACATATCTAACCCTTCGTTGGTTTGGAAGTCATTGGCGTGACAGTAAATGCTGATCTAGAGGTAACGGACTCCACGTGTCTGTTACGGATCCTATTTGGCACCCAGAAAGAAACGACGTTGCTTCAGCTAATGAAAGGTGTGGCCAATTCGTTCTTTCCCTACAAAACCCTCATTCCTCTCCCAAAGTTACACAATGCCCTAAAACTAAAGCACAGGAGTGTTCCCTCCAAAGAAACCGAAACATCTTCACAAAGTCATCGTCCTCGTCGCGGAAGCTCCGATCGTCGTTCCAGTTGTTCAGTTGCGGCTCGCGCCGTGGTTCATTGCTATAGGTTAGTTCTCTGTCTCAGTTAGCTCTGCTTGTTTGGGTTTTCCAGTGAGGGTTTTGTTTCTTGGTTGATGCATGGATGTTTCGTGTTAATAATGGAATGTGTTTTGATGCATAGATGTTTTGTGGTTGCTGAAAGAGTTTATCTTGGTTACCTTTTGATTTTTTCTGGATTTGTGTTCGTCATTTTGCAGATGGCCACAATATACGTGGTTCCAGTGTTTAATGTGGGTGGAAATTTAGTGAGGAATGAGGCTGGTGTCATTGTTTATGAAGGTGGTAAGGTGGAAAAGTTGGAAGAGATTGACATTGATCATGTAAATTTTGGGGATTTGGAGAAGCTATTGGAGACTCTAGGGTTCATGTCATACAAGAAGATGTACTGGCTAGATTCAACTGCGTTTGATTTTGAAACTGGGCTTAACTTGTTGGATGGTGATGATAGTATCTGTGACATGTGTCAATACATTATGGGGAATATTGGAGCTAGCAACGAGTTCCACATTTATGTGCAGCATTCAGTAGATGTACCAATCCCAGCTCGTGCCCCGGATCCTGCTCCTGCTCCTCCATCAATGGATACTCCAGAACTTGTTATTGATCTGGAGGAGTCATTTGATGACGATGGCTACTAAAGTGCTGAAGACGAGGCATACAAACCACCACCAAATGCATACGAAGGGGATACCGAAAGCGATGCCAGCATGGAAATGAAGGTTCATGGGAAGGGCAAGAAAATAGCTAAGGCTTCTCCTGGGAAAAAGGTTGTGTTACAGAAGAAGCAGCAACCAACGAAGGGGAAAATTAGGAATAGGATGGATGGTGCTGGCTCAAGTGGTGGTGGGAATGGAATTAGAGGTCTTGGTGCTGGCTCTGGTGGTGGGAATGGAATTGAAGGTGTGGTGCTGGTGCTGGCCCAAGAGTAGATGGTGGAATCGGACTAGGTGGGAATGCTGGTTCATGTGCTGCTGCCAAAAACTTTTACCAGAGTCAGTTACCTTTACTTGATGATGAAATAGGTTATGAGTACGAGTCTGAAAATTTACATACTCTTATTTCATCGGAAGAAGAGTATGTGAAGCACAACTGGCCCGAGTTTGATGACGATTA
This sequence comes from Stylosanthes scabra, assembly GCA_036250425.1. Lineage (NCBI taxonomy): Eukaryota > Viridiplantae > Streptophyta > Magnoliopsida > Fabales > Fabaceae > Stylosanthes > Stylosanthes scabra. The sequence continues at coordinate 42,742 of JASCZI010000039.1, forward strand.
TGGTTTCGGGCAGGGCCACTTCGAGATAGGCACAATGTTTTCAACTTTGGACAAGTTTAGAGAAGTGGTAAAGGACATGTTCATTGCTGAAGGAAGGGAGCCAAGATGGATCAAGATTGATAGATCAAGGATAAGAGTGGGTTGTATGGATGAAAAATTCCCATGGGTTGCACATGTGTCAAAGAATGAGACGTTGGGTTGCTTTCAGGTTAAGACATACAAGAAGGAACACACCTATGCCAGGGAGCAACGCAGTGCTACAGCAGACCAACAATGGCTAAGCAAAAAAATTGAGAAGAGGATGATGATACATCCTCACATGAACAAGTTGAGGTTATATTTGTATATTTTTAAAAAGTTTAGGGGTTTATTTGTCCATTTTTTATAACATCAGGGTCTAATTAGCACATGATCATTGCATGTTTGGTTGCTGTTTCAATTGCTTATGTTTTAGGCAAATGCAAGTCAACCAAGTGGAGCCCTAACCCCAGCCCAAGGACAACCTTCAAATGCTGTAAACCCTCCATTTAGAGCTCCTGCTAAGGTCACATCAACTGCAGCCAACAAAAAAGGATTCAGGCCCAAGCAATCCATTAGGAGGCCAGCACACAGGAGGAGCCCATCACCCAGCAACGCAGATAAATTCACAAGACAATGGAGGGCCATCTAGAGAGACTATGGCCGCAGCAAGTGCAAAAACACAGAAGATTTTCAAGTTCATGGCAACGCCAAGCCTCAATAAGCATGCACCTGAACCAAGCAGCAAGTGATTGTGATGATGTTTAGAATGTCCATTTTGGAGAATTCATGTCTTTATGTCTTTTGTTTTGAAAAACTTGATGGTTTATGTCTTTATGCCTTTTATTTTGGAAAACTTGATGGTTTGTGATGATGGTTTATGTCTTTATGTCTTTTAGATTGGAAAACATCAGTTATGGTAATTATTTGGAAAACTTGATGGTTTATGTTACCAATGACTTATGCATGTAATGTCTTTGTTAGACACATGGGAATATGAATGCTATATTTATGTCATGTCCTTATTTGGTGTTATATCCATGAATCACTTGAGATTGGTGTTCCCAGTATTTTGTTATTATGTTATATTCATGATTAACTTCAGTTTAGTGTTAAGGATTATGTGAACTCATAAACTTCATTGAAGCAAAATGTTAAACTCATTACAGATAATTATTGCAAAAGCAACTTCCATCACCAACTAGCCTAAACCTTATAACATCAACTCAAACTTCATTGAAGCAAAATGTTAAACTCATTACAGATAATTGTTGGAAAAGCAACTTCCATCACCAACTAGCCTAAACCTTACAACATCAACTCAAACTTGAGTTACATAAATAACAAATAAACCCACAAGGATTAGCCAGAAATTGATGTCCCTTTTCTTCTCCATTGCAGAGACCCTTTCCTCTAGTTCAGTCACCTTGCTCTCCATTTGGATCCTGGAGAAATGTTCATTCGCATATTCTGCTCCCTCACCAGACCTGCTATGCACATTTACTCCCAACTTTGCAGTGTGCTTATCAAGCCACATAAAGTATTTGCTATGAGGCACGCTCACCTGCCAAATGCATATCATACACAACAAATTAATACACACACTAATGCATTTAGAAATATTTGAAAGACAAATGGGGCTTACCTTAAAGAATGGGCATCCGAAGAACAACCGATTTGGGTTGCTGATGGTTTTGGATCGGTAGAGAATGGCATATATCCCACAACGGCCCTTGGGTGCAACTCTATCCCTCCCTTCACCCACCTTCCCAATGAAGCAGCCTTGTGACCCTGACGACGATTGCTCTGACCAAGCAGCCCCCCGCTGCGTTTTGAGTCCGACGAGGCTCCGCCATCAATTTCCATCTTCGTCGACATTAGGGCAATAGGTTTCAGATTGAAGAAATGAGATTCCCAATTTGAAGAAATTAGGTTAAAAGAGAAGTGTTCAAAACGCATGCGTTTATGGACCATGTGTTCAAAACGCCAAATAGGATCCGTAACAAACACATGGAGTCCGTTACCTCCAGATCAGCATTTCCCGTCACGCCAACGACTCCCAAACCAACGGAGGGTTAGATATGTACGCCGTTCATAAAGGTGGGTGGCCATTTATAATTTTTCAAAGCTTGGGGGTACTTATGTACGAAAAAAAAATCATCAGGAATATATATGTCATTTTCCCTATTTTATATTAAGGATTAAATAAAAAATTATTTTAGTGTAAAATAAAATAAAAATAACATACAAATAAACTTCTATTTAATATCAAAATAATTTTTTATTTATTATTAAATAAATAACTTAACTAGATAAATTTCATATACAATAATGATTAGTCATAATTCATAAATGCATTTAATTAGAAAAATTTTTTGCTTACAAGTTACAACCGAAATAACCGAGTTAAAGGAGTCAAAACATGATTTTTACATGAAGATGTTGTTAGGAGCTATAATTCAATTCCCTTTATTTGGAGTATATTGTCCTATCAAAATCAAAAGTCATGCATTAATACAAGTTCTTATTCTTCCAAAACTATAACTACCATAATGATTTATACTTAAGGGCGTCAAAAAGCCACATTAATGTAAAAACTGGCAGATCATTTTGTACCTGCATTTAGTCTGACTTGACTATCTGAGCTATATTACTCATTTAGTCTAGCTATAATTATTGTTATCATATGAATATATGATCATATGATTATCATACGTTAAATTTTGGACGTTCATTTTGGAGTTTTGAGAATTTTTTAATACATGTTGGATTTAGGACTTTTTATTTTAAAGTTTGTATTAAAATAAATAAATTTGATAGATTATAGATTTGGATATTCTATTTTATATTTTAATATTCCTTTTAGTAGAATTTTAAATGTTTTTCTAGTGTGTTGTTTTGAATATTAATTTATGTGAACTAAAAATGAAATTTAAATGATCGATAAATAATTATTTTCGTACCATGAAACATGTCAAGTGATGTGATCTACTATGATACATACATTGTTTTTGGTAATAGAATCTTGAATCCCCCTCTTCAGTTACATAATAATACAAGCTTCAATTCCAAGCGTGATTTATAATAGTATTCATGAATATCTAATTAAACATCAAGATTTTTTGTTTTTTCTTTTGTTTTTAAATATAACATGCATCCATTGGGAGAGTCGTGGACGCCACGTAGACGTAGGTGGAAGTAATGAGTCTGAGGAGAAGCAAAATCACGTGAGGTTGTGCCCTCAATGACCAATGAGTCTCCTTCAAGCGTGATTATGTCTTCCTGATCCACACGCAAATACGCAATCGCTGTGGGAAGCACGTGACGGCCCAGAGGACCTCCGGGACAAGTTTTGATGGGCCCAGGGCCCATATCCCACTTGAGACCTAAGGGCCCTTTTGTTTTGACGTGGCTCCAGTCCACGCACTTTGATTAGACTTAGACCAAGTTGATGTGATGTGCATCTTCCACTAATTACATTAGATTTGGCAAAATAATCGCTTGCTACATAATTTGGCCTAGCTTATTATTTCTTAAATTTGTTTTTTCATATAACTTAACTATCCAGTTCGCCAGAATTATGTACAGAACATATCATTCTCAGGACAAATCCAAAAAACTAACTGTGCGGAGGCAGAAAATATAATTAGAGGTAGTGACGAATTTAAATATTTTATAAAGAGAGGTATCGAAAATTAAAAATTTAAAAACTCAAATATTATTAATATATTTGGCAACATTATTTTTTGTGAGTTTTAAAACGGAGAGATTTTCACATGAAAAAATGAAGATATATTACTATGTAAATATTTAATTTTATCTAAAAAATTTAATAAAAATAAAATAATAAATTCTATAGATGATAATCAAAACAAGACAATTAATAAATATAACATATAAAATATATTTATATTAATAAATTATTTACTTAATATGTTCTTAAAAATTAAAGTATTTTTTATATATAAAGATCAAGTAAAAAAAAAATAGAAAGTGAAGTATTTTTTATAGGTAAAGATCAAGTGAAAAATAGAAAATGAAACAAAAAATTTAATACAATGCAAACAAGAGGAGTCGAACCTAGATACATTGCATATAGTTGTAAGTAGATGGCCATTAAACTAACAAGCTTTAAATAGAACAAATTAACAACGTTAGGGAGTCTATAGGGAGTCTATAGGGAGTCATGAGTATAATTAGGGAAATAATAGGTGGTAAAAAAGAAAAAAAAAATTACTATTGACTCCTTATGGACTCCCAAACGTTGATTCCCAAAACTTTCTCGTTAACATATTATATTATATATAAAGAGTTTGAAAATTCTTTGGGGCCAAGGTCTACCATGGCCACCCCCTACATCTGCTCTTGTACGCAGAGAATTTAACAATATGGTATGATTTATTCATTATAGATGTAAATATAAATGATTTAGACGTAAATTTTATTTAAAATATATAAAAGTTTATATTTATATTTTATTTTAATTTTTATATAGTATAAGATATAAAATTTATATTATAAAAAAATATTTCATACTTATCGAATAATTTTACATATAGTAAATTCCTTTGGACATATTAGGGTATGAACTCTGAACTATCTCACTGAGGGGAAATTCTTTTTGTCAACTCTCTTGCGGACTAAACGCTGCTTTATTTATTTTCTTCTGGATCATAGTATACCGAAAATTAATTTTACCTCAAAAGGCCAAAACACATGGTTTATTTTTTATATAGGTTATATATCTATGATTAATTCTTTTATGTTTTTTATGAGTTTATTTTATTTTTTATTTTTAATTAGTTTAAAAAGAAAAACAAAAAATTATATATTACAACTATTCTTCTAAATTCTTAGGGTAGTATTGTTAAAAATTTATGGAAAAAATATTTTTTTTTGGTTTTCAAGGTATCCCACGGGTCGAAAACTAATCCTCCGCGGATCTGAGCTCCATTTAAGGGTCTGTCGCGCTGCCTGCTGGCCAATGAGTTGCTGCATACACAAGGCGGGATTCGAACTCCCAACACTTGCTTAAGCAGATTAGTGAGTTGATTACTAGACTTTCGGTTGTGGAAAAAACATCTCTAATACTTGTATATATATAATTTTGGAAATGTTTTAAGTATACTCGAAACACCGTTTTAGTCGTTGATCTCCATCATATATATATTTTATAATTAAAATCAATTAAGATCAACGGTTAAAAACACAGAATACCTGATTGTCGAATATAATTGAAATGCTTCCTATAATTTTTGGTATGTACTATTTTTGGAAAATTTGTGACTCAAAGAAGGGACCCACCCGTGATGAGGGCTCACCGCTCACCCCACGAAAAGGGCTGAATTTTCCCAAATAAGGGAAGGGAAACGAGGGAAGGGGGAAAACCATTTTGAAGCTGCTTTTACTCATAAATAAAGTGTAGTAGTGTACTGTAATAATCTGAATCTGAATTAAGTGGCCATTGTCCTTCTCTACTAGTATGCATAATATTTTAACATTATTTTGGATAAAGCTACTCGTACGCTACTCCCATTATCAATGGATGAGTGATTTCACAATGCAATTTTCAAATAAATCATGAACATCTAGGTATATATATTGTTTGGTTTCTTAATTTAGTAAATAATAATTGCTTGTTTATTCACAATAATATGTTTTTAATTGGTGCCATTCCTACCTAATTTTTCTTTATACGGTTGCTTTTGTCTTCACTCTTGAGAGTTCAGACTTTAGCATCAGGCGTGAACATTAAATTAAATCAATAATGTTCCGATAACAATGAGAGATTAAGGGAGGGACAAAGCAGCCCCGGGCCCACAATTAGATAGATCATGTTAATTTTCCATACACAACATTGTTGAAGGCCTTATCTGAAAACGATAGAAGCCCCATCATTGTCGGTTAGCTACATTTGTTCATTAACTATACATGCATGGTTTTCCATACGATCACCCGGCCCGTTCAAGTTTTATAACAAAAAAATTAAAAACTAAAAATTAAAGCTGCCAATTGCCGTGATTAAGAGCCGCGCCTACAATTGATATACTGATCAGCTCACTAGTCCGCTTAAATAAGTGTCGAATGTTTGAATTCCACCTTATGCATGCAGCAAGCGACAGACCCTAGATATATAGTTTTTATACACAAAATTTGGCAATTGAATTTTGGTATACAAGTAGTATTTATGATTAATTAATATGCTAAGTTTATGATTTATTTTGGAATTCAGATGTTGATTGATCGAATATATATATGATGACATGCATACATACATATTATTGTAAACTAGTACATATATACAATAATAGAGATACATAATACATGTACATACATAGCGAATGGACGAAAAAGATGTGTCACAAATGATATGTGTAAGCATTAATGTCTGTTAGTAGTATATATACATCATGCAGGGAAAAACTGAAATTCACCCTATCTTGTAAGGAATTAAAGAAGGGTGGTAAGGTGCTTCTTTCTAGCTATATAGCTATCCTCCTCCTCCCATAATTATTACATATATATAAACCATTATGTACGAAGGTATCTCCACAAAAAATGGATGGAGCCCCCCTCCCCCTTTCAATTCCCTCTCCTCCTCTTCGCACATGTCAATTCCCTCTCCTCCTCTTCGCACATGTCTTTAATAATTTTGCACTTTCATTATCTTATTTATATATATATATATATATATATATATATATATATATATATATATATAATATAAA
>JASCZI010000039.1:49617-60107 GCA_036250425.1 Stylosanthes scabra
TAATTTGGGAATTGAAATTAAATGGATCTAACTCAACCCCAAAAGTTAGCTCAAAGAATAAGAGATGTTTCACTCTTATAAACTTTTAAGAGTACTTATCCTTCATAAATGTGGTACTTGTAATAAACGAAAATATCGTGAAAGACGAAAAGAATATTGTATTTTTGTTGGGGCGGAAGGGTTTGCTTTTGGTTGCATATAGATGAGTTTGGTGCAGAGTGAAGGAGGGGACACAAATTGTGGCAACAAGTAAGTAAGATTGAGACGAGAATGGAACCATTTGTGCTGCTTAAATTAAGTTGGATCCGGCATTCCAAGAAATTAAGTGTTGTCATTTTCAGGGGAGAATAGAGGCACGAGACACTGATTTGAACCAAAATCAAAACAATATCTTTTCTTGTCTTGGTCTTGGATATATATGAGCTGATGAGTAACATTAACACATATACCATTAACCTCGCTCATTTGCCTATATAAAGAGGATATATATAACTATACACTCATCACGCACCATGTCTTGTATGCATGCATATATATAAAATGGGTATGTTGTTACCAATGAAGCGCCTTCTTCTTGTTGTTGCTTTTCTTTTGATTTGCTTCATGTCCATCACAGCTAGAGGTGAGTGTTATTAATTATTATATTTTATTTTATGTTCATACGATTAGGGTGACTGTGATGTATGTGGTTCCTTTAATTTTGGTGTGGTTATTGCAGGCAGAAGTTTGCGAGAGGTTGATACTACTGAGGATGGGAAGTGTCATCAGAGTAATGTGTTCAAGCTGAACCATGAGGAGGGAACACATAAAGAAATTAGTGGTCACCACATAGATACAATGGACTACACGCCTGCAAAGAAGAATCCTCCAATCCATAATTAGACCAGAATATTTATCAGAATTTTAATTTATATGGTCTAGTATTTTTAGTAACAATTTCATATTTTTAAGTCATTAGTTCAATAATATTATATTTTTAATCAATATTTTTAAATATTTTTTTTAGAAATTTTATAATAATATATTTAATTGCTGTAATTAGGTTTCCATCCCAAGTTTTTTTTTTCTCTTTTGAGAATTTTTTTTAGACATATGCGATGCAATATTCAGATGCACTACCTGCATGGTTGAGAAAAGTAGAAAACACTGGTCTGATCTAGCTAGCTGCTGCGCCTTAACAAATTTATATCGCTCCATTCGATTCCTTTTATGTAGTCATTTTTTGTACACATCTATTTTTAATTAATCAATATGCATTCTTCAACAAAAAAAAAATCAATATGCATTGATCCCCTGGCCTGTATATTATCTATCTATATCTATATCTATATATATAGATATAGATTTTAAATTAAAGTTAGCTAGTAGGTATAAGTTGTGGTAAATGAAACACTACTGATGGTATATTCAGAATAAAAATAATAAGTAATGCTTCTTTAGCCGTCAATCACTATAGCCACTCCTATATATAGACTAGAATATGGTTAGTTAGAGACAAGAAATGTCACAAAAGTTTAATATTCAATAATATACATGTGATTATAAGAAGAGAATGCTTTTAATAAAATCAACAATGCATTGACAATTTTAGCTAAATTATTATAGCCTAGATGTATGTCCCATGCATGATTTCATGCTACTGTTTTAATAATAATAATCCAACCAAAAGAAGCTCATATATAACTAATCACTTGAAATATAAGAGATTATTATTGGATGTTATATATTATTATAAAAAAAACTTGGATGTATGCTACACAAAATAATAGTACAAATTTTTTCCGTTTAACTTAATATTTATAATTATTAATTTATTTAAGTAATAATGGAATAATATAAAATAAAGAGATAAATATATTTAAAAAATAAAAAAGTAAGCTATACCTACTTACGATTATTTAATTATAACTCTTAAATTTTCTTTCGTATTGAATATAAATTTAATTTTAATATACCGACAATAATCAAAAATATTTTACACAATCATTTAATAATATTCGTTCTTTTAGATATTTATTCATATAATCAGTGTAAAATATAGTTAATTTTATTAAATGTAACATTTTGTAGAATTAGATGTACGTATAAAATTAATATTAGTGTATATTTAAAATTAAATTTCATTATATATTTGTGTATATTTAATTTGCATATATTTTAATTAAATACTCAAATTTTGTATAAAGTAGTAATATTATAAAATACTAAATATTTATATTTCTATGCGCAGGATTTTAGTGTTCATATATCACATGAATCGTGATTTTGTATTAGGGTAACATCGCGTATACATATTTATATATTATTATTCATCCCAACAAAAGTAAGTTTTATTATTTTTTTTATCGTGATTTATTATTTCTATGTTAGATTTATTCATTATTTCTTTACTAGATTTTATTATTTTTTTATTTCACGCATGGATCTATTAAATATAAAAACACGTCAATAAATACATAGATGTTTATACCTATATATATTCTTTGTATTATTATATCTAACAGAGTTCTTACGGTGAAGACTTAGAAGAATAGAGAAGAGGTTAGTTGATGAATAAACTAGAAAGTGTTGCGTGATGTGTATCCTCATTGATCAAATCAAATATTACAATGCACACCCAAAAAAAAAAAAAAATCAGATATTACAAAGCCTATATATATAACTTCTCTAACAGAAAGGGGAAAAGACAATTATATTCTGTTAATAAGTAGTTGAATTATTGCTAAGTAATAGATCGAAGGTTCTGTTTTGCGTGTAACAGAATCTGTTTCATGTTTTTTTTTTCTTTTTCTTTTCTACTGTCTCGTATTACTATATCTATTTAGTAGCCAATTGCATATAATGAGTTGCAATAGTGTCAGGAGCCAACATATATATAATAAGAGCCTACAACAATAATCAACGGAATCTTTTATCTCTTCTTCTTCTTCATCAGTTCGCCCATCACCAAAACACATAACATTAAGGCTGCATTTTGAAAGATTGATGGAGATTGAAAGATTGAGAAAGTGAAATTGAATTAAGTTTATTATGGTGTTTGGTTTAAATCTTATTAAGAGATAAATACTTGGAGATAGAAATTAAATTAAATCAATGGAATAAGAATAAAAGTTAATATTGGAAACTTTAATGTTTAGTGAGAGTACTTAAATAAAAAAAATTATTAAAATTTTAGTCTTAGTATTGAGTTTCCTAGTCCTTCCTAACCGGAAATACTGAAAAATACTGAAATTTTGAAAATTGAAAATAAAATTTTAGTTTTACTTTTATCCAACAAACACAATATTGAGTCGCAATCTCTTAATTTCTTAATCTTAGTCTTGATCCCTGTAACCAAGCACTTCGTGAGAAAGAGCTTATTGATAGTTAAAGAGATCCAACCACAATGAGCCAGCTTCAATGCAGGGAATCCATGCGTATGATTTTCTCGTTCAAACAACTACTGTAATAGAGTCTACTTTGAGATCTCTTCAAGCTCTTGAAGTGGTCCTAGTGAATGTCCTTCTTCTTCCTTCACAATATTGCACCATCTCATTATCACTTTAGCGCCTTCTCCTCCTCTTTTTATATATTATTTTAAAAAATCAATTAATTCTATTTAAATGATTATTTATTTTTATTTAGATAATTATTTACTTTTATTTTTTAACGATGGCATAATTATATTTCAATGATAATTTATTTATAGCCTTTTAAATATATTGTGGACTATTATTGTTAAAAAAATATTGGTCTTTAAAACTTTATTTAGGAGCAGTTAGATCTAATAGGAATATATTATCCATTTTAAAGGTACTTTCATGATTCCAAACAAGTCAGTTTCGTAGTTATAATATCCATACGGGAATTTAAAATTAAGTTAATTATATTATATTCGAAAGAAGTTGAAATGTATAGTGTTGATATGCATGATAGCATAGTTTTGGCCACATGCAGTAAAATGTTGTTAGGTTAGATCATACATATCGATCAACCTTAACTAGCTAGCTATAGTAGCCCAATGCAACTTGATTACTTAACTATACATGCATTCATCATCATTATTCATTCTTCTCCGATCCTTAGGGTTACCATTACTTTGTCCATGTCACAGCCTTAAATATGTCCCTCCAAAATCATGTGCAATACGTGAGGAGGGACAAAGGCAGCCCTACCTAGTAAGATCGTCCCATGTGACTCATAACAACACTGTCTATTGTCTTATTACTCCTTCCAAAACCAAAGAAATAACATTGTCCATCGTCCTATCTGAAAACGATGCTACTCTCACCAATGTCGGTTTTACTCCCTCCCATTCATTAATAATGTTACTAATCCCCACCCAATTCTCAATCCATCATTAACTAATCAAATCTCCTTCTCCTAATAATGCAATCTAACTCTTCTTCAGGGCAAGAATACAACCACAACACAACAAAACAAAACAAATCAACCACCATTATTATTTTATTATGATTATGACAAAGCAATAGTGTTAATCCATGATTGCCATCCTCTTAATAAATACCAAGCAAGCCATTTGAATGATTGCCACTTGCTCTCAAATAATAATTCACCAAATTTAAAGCTGTATTTCTTAATTAATTAATTAACAAATATGCATGCACTAGTGAAATTAAATTAGAATCACAAAAACTTATTAACCTTATCAACCTTGCTAGCTACCAAGTGGGATCCGAAATACAAATAAATTAATTTGGATCCATTAAAACAATAATAATGTTAGAAGACAACAGAAAATTGGCCAAAATTGCTAAAAATTGTCTTAAGACTTATTTGGATGAACTTTTATAAAAACCAATCATTTTTTTAAGCTTAAATAAAAGTAATTTTAAGCTTAAATATCACATAAATATTTTTTTATTTATTAATTATATTTTAGTACAATGATATAAAAGTAATTTTTATTTATTTATTATATTAAAATATATTTTAATGTAAAATTCTTTTAAACAAATGTAAATGCTATCTTTCAAGAATTTTATTTTTAATTATTTTTCTACTTTTTTACTTTTAATGATAAAAATTTGCCAAACACGTCAATTTTTTTAATAAAATAATAGCACCAAAAACTCTTATTTATCGTATATTAATTACGGTTAGAATAATTATATCATTTTAAATGTAAAAAAATGTAATTAAGTAACTTTGATAATTGTATGCATTATTACATAATTAAAAGGAAAAATATAGGTAATCAATATTTTTTTAACCAACAAATCAGTCAATAAAAAATAGAACTATTGTTTATATAACGTCCACAATAAAAGAAATAGAAAATCTGAAACCTAAATCAACAAAAAAAAAAACATTTGAAACTTATAAACAGAACATTTGAAATCTAAAGAGATAAAATATCTAATTTAAATTGTTGACTAATATTAGCTGAATTTTTATTGGTTATCTAATCCTGTTATAATTAAAAATAGTGTTGACCACTCTCGAGTTTTTGTTTACATAAGTGTGTAAGAGGACATGCAGCAGCTGAATTCAAAATGAGGCTATTGTATGTCGATAATTAACTGCCAAAAACAATAATGTACATAACATGGTAGGTGGCAGCATAAACACTAATGTTTCACTAAACCTTTTCACATCACATTATGTGTATTTGTGTGTATCGACAAGGCAAGTTTTATGCTTCACATTAACAGGCCCTTGGAAGATGCATATATGGCTCTGCACATATAATCTTGCGTTCTTCTAGCAAGGTATGTAATAATATTGCTTTGTCTGCAAATTGAGGCACAAGTTTACTTGTCCCAGCTCAACATTATAGACATTTCCTCAATCAAATTTCAAACAAGATTTTGACACATAACTTATTGATATTGACACCTGCTAGAATAATTCGATTATGTATCTAAACCCTTTATAAATTAAAGTACTTAATTACTGTTTGTATCATTATTAACTGTGATAACTATCTATCAAAAACGCAAGTTAGTAGGGATATGCATGTGAATGAAGTTGCCTGCTTGGAAGAGTCGTCCACTTTACCTCTAATCATTGAACTTTGACAATTATCTATATGCAAAAAAGTAATTTATATAATCATATATAAACAGTTCTACGGAACCAACGTTAGAGAGCCAATAATTATCATCCAAAATTTATTTAAGTTATCATCTAAAATTTATTGACTTATTATCCATAGTATATATTGGCTCCCTAATTTTTTCTTGGTATATACATGTATATAATGAAAATGTGGGGTGATTATATTAATTATATTACTATAGAGGAAGCAGTTGACATAAAAGGGAAACTAAGATGGTCCCAGTTTACACTTAATAGTGCAGGTTGACATTCAATTGAGGATAGTGGGATTTCTGGTTTTCTTGGTTTCAATTCAAGTCTTTCCCAATTTGAATCTCATAACATTGCTGTCTATTTCAAGGCAGACATAAAAAAACAGTGATGTGACCCTCGTACACCACCATGCTTAGCTACCACTATAGCAATATATGCATACATACCCAATAAATCTTGTGTCTATATAAACACACATGCAGAATGAAGAGGTATGTATATTCAGATCATCAAGAATTCAAGATCAATAACTATATTATTTTAAGATCAGAGCTAGAGATCATCATATATGGCTGGTTTACAAAAGAATTGCACTCTAATAATTGTGGTTTTCATCCTCCTCTGCTTCATCACATTACAAGCTAGAGGTAATTAATTTATTATTATTGTTGGTTAATTATCATTGGAATCATATAACAAATTAACAACTATTTCATGATTTTGGATTTTATTAATTTGTTTTGTTTGTTGACATGTGCAGCAAGAACACTTAAAGAGAGAAACAACATGGGTAGTGGTACTACTACAACGGATGCAAATACAGGTCGTGATGATGTTATTAATCATCATGGTGATGACAAATTTAAACCAAAAGAAGATGAGGGAAATGGTGGCAACAGTGGTGAAGTGTTCGCAATGGATTACACTCCAGCAAGTAGGAAGCCACCGATTCACAATTGAACTCTTTTAATTTCTTTTCTACAATTTTGTGTTATAATTTAGGTTAGTTTACACAGCTGAAATTGTTTTAGCATTGTAAATTATCTGCTATAGCCTATAGACAATAATAAAATATTCCACTTTCATATACCATGCATAAAAAAGGTCTTTCGCTACAGGAATTAATTATATGATACATGTTATCACGAAAGAGAGAAAATGATCAATAAGTGAAAATTATCTTTGATTTCACTATGATATAAAAAGTTTGTTATTTTATTTTTATTATTTTTTTTAAAAAATAAAATTAAATATTTATGTAGTAATCTTTATTCTTTTCTATGAAAGCCTCTCCATGTTATAATACATCTAATTATATACTATAGAGATACCAAAAAATCAAACTTTGGTTGAGCTATATTGTATGTGTATTTAGCTAGCGAAATAACGATCATCATTTTTATTCACCTCAACGGATGGAAGCAATGGAACTTTTTTATTTACACACACAAATATGCCCATGGTTATCTATTAATATTTAAAAATATGGGTTAAAAATAGTATTAGATTATTAGGTTAAAGTTGTGTTCAACTTGGTTAAAAATGTTGACCAATATGAAGTAAAATTAGTAGTCTTTAAACATTTCTCTTATTTAAATGATTTAAATTGTGTTCTAGAAAATTTTTTCTCTTTTCTTTTCTTGAAAATTAACTTGTCATCCATCGTTATTGTATCTTCACCAGGAAGGAAATAAAAATTTAATTTTAATTTACTGATAGTATAAAGAATTTTATATAATAATTTAGTCATTTTGATACGTTTAGATATTTTTAAAGAAAAAAGCTTTGGTTATTAACATTAACTAACATCAACATGATCATCTAATCTAAAACAAATAATCATCCAATATAAAAGTTTAAAACGAGTGAACATCCCGAATATATAAATATGATCATCCGAAATAGTTTTTGTTTAAATTTAAATAGAAAACAAACTATCTCCGGTGAAAAAGAGTAATAGAGAGATTTTCGGTGGTGGTGGATGAGAGAGTCACCGACGGTAGTGGAAGAGAGTGGAAGAGTTAACAGCAACGATGAGAGAGAACCTCTGTGATAGTGGTGGTGATGGACAATGATTGTCTCAAAGAAGAAGATCTCTTTGTGATGGTGGTGGTGGTGGGCAACGGTTGTCTCAAAGAAGAAGATCTCTCTGTGATGGTGGTGGTGGTGCCGAAGAAGAAGAATGATGATGGATGATCGAGTGATGGTGCTAAAAATAGTGGTGGTGGTGGAGATTTTTTCTCAGCTTGTGTTAGTTACTGTAGTTTAAGTTTTTGTTGGCAAAGGTAGCGTGATACTTTTGTAATTGTCTTTATTCTTTATGTTGAGAGTACATGAAAATTAAATTAAAAATACAATTCCCCTCTACTTATGGAAACAAAATGGTTGAAGTTTGAATAAAACCAATCCAAAACCTAGAACAACGCAGTAAAGGCAGGTGCAACTTGCAAGAAATTACCAGTTTTTCATAGTAATAAATAACATAATACCAAAAATCATCAAACACCTTTTTATTTCTGATAAATGCATTTCGCTGTTGTTTGATTCAAGTACATCACCACGTAAGTCATTTAGCTATAGCTCTAAGTAAAGCTCCAAATTAGATGAATCAGAATACATTTCAATAGTGTGGGTGAAAAGAAAAAACTTAAGCACCCCTCTTACAGTTATGTAACAATTAAATAACAAAGATTAGTTGCATGGAAGCAGTAACTCCACTGCAACTGTTGCTGTTTGGATCATCTTCATTTTCTTTAAAATAAAAGCAAAGAGCCACTCTCGAGGGATCATGTTTGGATTCCGTCCTTGTAAATTACACTTCTCAAACCTTCAAATATAGGCTTCCATTTTTTAAAAGGTCTTGCATTTTGGAACACAAGTCCCTTATGCTACTGAGGTCAAGTTAAATGCCACACCAGAAATTCTTATG
Source organism: Stylosanthes scabra (assembly GCA_036250425.1). Lineage (NCBI taxonomy): Eukaryota > Viridiplantae > Streptophyta > Magnoliopsida > Fabales > Fabaceae > Stylosanthes > Stylosanthes scabra. The sequence continues at coordinate 58,580 of JASCZI010000039.1, forward strand.
ACTTGGAACACAGGCCATTGCACTCCCCCCAAACAAAAAACTGTGCAACCGAAATTTTCTAAGCTTTCAATTTGTTGGAATTCTCTCATAGAAGAGCATGCTAGCCTCGGAGGAAAGAACATCCAACTCTGAAACAGCATTCACTTGAGAATCTGAAACACAATACCAATACATTGGAGTTTGATTTGAGGAATCATCAGAGACATCTCCCATGGCACATCTATAAACAGTGTAATGCCCGCTTCCAGCTTTTCCAAAGTGTTCCACGACAGAGACGAGTCGATACAAACACGTTTCTTGAGAAACTGAGCTTTGAGAAACGTTGACCTGCATATAGCCTTACACAGTGAGCAGTTGAAAATAGCTGCAACTACCAACTCAACCTTCCATTTTAGCGTTATTTAAGAAAATACAGGTACATTTTTTAGGGGTAAAAACACGAAAAATGTTGGCCCAACCTTGTTAATGGGTTGCATATGTGTGTCTAGCGAAATCCCCTCCGAAGAGCCTTCCGAGCAGGGAAACAAAGTGTCATTAGAAAGTGCCTGTCTGTTTGGGACAAATCCACCATCACTAAGATCATTTGAATTGATTTGTTCTGTCCCTGCTCCACAATCTCCACCGAAATTTAACATCATCCCCTCTGGTTTGAGATTATAATGGTTTGGCAGAGGGATTCTTCTATTATGCTGTAGATTTAATGCAAGACTTTGTCCATATTTATCTGGTATCTTTACTCCCAGCCTAGTTGTCATGAATGGAGACAGATCCAAAATCAATGGAAAAGAAATATGACCCTGTAACACCATCAATCCATCATCATAACAAAAAAACTCTTTCATGACCGTTTATATGCTATTTTGATTTTGTATCCTGTAAATTCCAGCAGATCTGAACAACAGGAAAGGATATTTCTAGCCCCTAAACATCATGATTCACTAAAAAAAATACCTGCAGTTTGATAGGTTCTCCAAAGTTATTCATATGAACTCTTTTCAACTGAATGCATAAAATCTGCAAATACAGAACCAAACATTTCAAGCAATTGGGAGATCCAAAGCTAACTGTCTCATTGAACAAGCATGTCTAGTTGACCGAAGAAACATAACACATACCCTTGGACATCGAGCAATACTTAGCTGCTTCAGAGTATGAGAAAACCTATTTGACCATGGTAGGTTTTCAAGATTACACATCTCCCGGCAGTTACATAATTCTTGGTCAGAGCATCTCCTAAGCTTTTCAAGTTCTACCTGATTAATAAAGCCATAAATTTACAACACACGGAAAGCAATAAATTGCAAGATTCTGACCACTGCTTATCCATCCCTGGGCTGCCTGTACTATTTCTAAACAATTACCTCATTTTGTTCCATTAATGAAAGATACTTGATTGCAGCATTATGCCAACAGTAGTGGCAATGATAGTTCTCAACATGCTCAGCAACAATGAATTGCTTCAGGCAATCCAGCAGTGTACATCCAAATATCTGAAGCGGGAAACATCAACTAATCAGGGAGCTCATGG
>JASCZI010000039.1:66962-107153 GCA_036250425.1 Stylosanthes scabra
CAGAGTCACTGGTATAGCTTTTCTCCTCGTTATCGCTCTTATCTTCTATTTCCTATTCTATTGTAATGCTTGTTTCTGTTAAACTGCAGGGCAACTCCGTATAGATGTAATCTTGGGTGAAGTTTACCTTATGGGGAATGTTCATTTGAATTGTCACCGAATGGGTTGGTCAGGAAATGGCGTTAAACGTGGATCCCTTTTTTAGCTTTGCATTTTATCATTCATGCATTCAGGGTAGAGCGGGATATATGATCTTAGTATTGGAAGTAGCTTTGTTGTATACTACTCGAACTACAGTAACTTACCACTGACTTTTGACAGCATTCTAAATGGCCTTTGTTGTGGCAGTGGTAAGAAATTGAGTGCTTGTTCATTTATATTCTTTTACCTTGCTAATCTTCTATTGTACTTTTCCGGTCGCAATTTCAATTTCTGTACTCTGGTGCAACTTTTTATGGTGTTAATTTCTGAGCTGCATGCAATACTATACGGTTAAAGAAATCACAATAGGGGGTGGAAAACTAGGTTCCTACTTACTAATTAATAATATCGTATTGTTGGGTTGACTCGTTTGAATGTTGGACAATTATCCTTTGGTTTGGATTTTCTTTTTTAGTATTCTGTTTTTAAAGTTTTGTATAAGAAAAAGGAAAAATAAGATTTTGGTTTTTTCTTATAAAGTCCAGAAAACGAAAAAATACTAAAAATGAAAATGTACCCTCAATTATTTTAGGTTTTATTTTTATTAAAAAAATGTCCTTACAATCAAGACATTTTTTAACACAACCAAGGGTCAGATTTGATATTTGATATCTGCCATCAGAAACAACTAATATAAATCTTGGAGTTACCTTTTAATAGGTAAAGTACAACTGCATACATAACAATTGAAATGATTGTCACAAAAGAAGCAATACTCAAGTAAAAATAAAGAAAAAAATACACAAGAAGCCGATTCAACTCCATCCGATTCGTATATAACCTTCGACACACAGTATCCCTTTCCTGTTAGCTACGCCACTGCCAATGTCTTTATTTAATTATTTATTTTTAAAGTAATGAACGGGTAGCTTAGCGAAGCTTTTGCTTTTATTTTTGGCTGTAAGGACGATGAATACTAAGGAATGCTCAATCCAAAATAATAAAATAAAATGATGTTACTTGCCTCATCCGGAAGGAAGTGGAAATTTGATAGAGAAAGCTCAATGGAAAATTAATTAATTATTCAATTCTTTTCTTTGTTGGAAACCTATCGAATTCGAAGCTTGATATTGGCATGTGCGTTGTTCCGTAACCGAGAAATGTTGGACTATTTTTATTTTCCTTTTTCTCTTTGTTTTTTTTTTTTCTCAAGAATAATAACAAGTGAGATCAATATTCAGAATCTAACTCATAAATTCGTATAACCGTGGCGCTCATGGAATAAATAATAAATCATCAAGTCTCATCAAGAAGGAGAAGATGTATAAGCAGAAGAAGACCATGGCGGCACCTTAGCAGAATAAACAGAAGGAATTGTAGGTGGCTGTGGTGGAGAAGTTGCAGAGCAAGCAAACACTGAAGAAGCAGAAGAACTCGAGGCCGCTGGCGAAGAAGCTTGAATATGAGAAGCAATCATCTGATCATATAAACTGATAGGGAACTCTGAAAACTCTGAAGAGAAGCCATAAAAGCTGGATGGTGAAGCCTCCACAGTAGTATATACTGGTGGAAGGGGCACATATGCAGCAGAAGAAGAAGTCGTAGTAGTATGGGAAATGGTGAAAGTAGAGGTTGTTGTTGTTGTTGGTGGTGGTGGTGGTTGTTGCTTGACCGTAACATTTTCAGGGAAGTTGAGTTTGGCTTTGTTGCCTCTGAAACGGAGAGCGGCTTGGTCGTAAGCAATGGCGGCAGCCTCAGCAGTAATGAAGGTTCCTAACCACACTCTGGTTGCTTTGAATGGATCTCTTATCTCTGCAGCCCACTTTCCCCATGGCCTCTGCCTCACTCCTCTGTATTTCTTCTTCTTCTTCATCTCCTCATCATCATTCTTGTTCTTTAGATCCGTTCTGTATTCGTACACTACTGCTTCATCTCCCATTTCCTTTCTTTTTCCCTTCATTGCAGCCTCTGCTTCTGTATAATACAATCCAACATCACAAAGGTTTCTGTTGCCAAATCACTTTAGTCTTTATATACGAGTCACAGCATATAAGACTTTGCCATTGACCTTAAAACTAAAGTCGTATTTTCTTTTAAATTTTAATAACACTTCTATTTTAGATTAAAAAATATTATTTTAATCTTTGACACTACTTTTAAAAAAATATTGGCATGTTCTACTATTATGTTTTAGCTTTGTCAAATAAAAAAACATAAAAATATAACATTTAAGGAACATTGTACTTTTATTCTTTATGCAGGGAGTCACGGACCCATTATTATCATGTCTATCTATGAGTATGACCAAAAAAACAGAGAAAAAAAAATAGATATTTATAACACATTAAGAATTATGAAGAGTAATAAATGTAGTACTTACTTGGTGGAATATCAGCAGAGGATGAAGCAAGAAAGGGTGTATGTGTATGTGTATGTATATCATCTTCTCTACTTCTTTTGAGATTAGAATTGGCCCCATAAGATGAAGAGGACGTAGATGGTGTTTCAGACACAGCAAGATCATGATCAGCAGGTATTTCTCCACATACAACATGAGTCAAAGCTTCAACCATAGCAGACATCTCCTTCTCCCTATTCAGACCGGGGAACATCATCATTGATGGCATCCCCAAAACATCATCTATCTATCTTTCTATATCAAATATCAGCTCTTCTTTTTTCTGCATGCAAATAACTAACTTAAACAAAGAACTTAGAACTCTGAGTATTGATAAAAATAATGTAACTATATAAGCCGCACGGGGAAAGATCTAATATGTACAAGGTGACCATCAAGTTGATGATAATGAATCAAATTAAATCATGTATGTAGCTTAGAAGAATTAATAATTGATTGATAATAGTGATAGGTCAAACTAGTACTCTTAATTCTTAAAATATTAAGGTGTGAAAGGAGGAACATGGTGTGGAGGTAACCAACTTGAAGAAACAAACCTAGTCGGTGCTGAAAAGGGAGGGGCCGACATCTAAATTCCCATCATCATCGTCATTTTTTCAACTCACATATCTTAGTTTATTAATAATATAATATAAAGTAAACGTCTTTTTCTCTCTGTTTTTAGACTTTTTCGTTTTAAACATGACACTCCTTAATGATTTGAAAAATCATAGAGCGAGCCCTAAAAATTATAAAATGGAACAAATTAACACCTAAAACAGACAAATTAACTCCTGAGAATAAATTACAATGTGACGTGTCAGGGGTTGATTTGTCCTATTTTTTAGTTGTTTAGGAGTCGCTTTGTGATTTTCGACTCATTAAGAGATGTTATGTCTAAAACGAAAAAATTCAAGGATGGAAAAGAGTATTTACGCTGTAATATGAGATTTTCATTTATTTTAATTATGAAAGGAATGTCATAGATCCATCCACTTGAGGTGCAAGTTAAAAACCCACCTGAATAATTCTGTCACGTTATTCCCAAATCCTATGATTTTAATGATTGTATAATAAAATAAAACGAGCAGTTAAGCATATTGGATAAGGTTGTATATTATATTTTGTATCGACATAGATTGGTTTAGTGGCGCAAGTTGCATTGCGCCCACAAATTTATTATAAGTGTTTAGTTTCAATTATTTTTTGTGCGACATTGGCAACTTGCTTCAGCAAAAAGACCAGTAGGCAAGTTGCAAGTTGCAATCACAACAGTTCGTTTGTTCAACTTTTTCATATTCAGAAATATCTTTTAATTAATTCACGTCCATTCTTTTATTAATTTTATTTTTTTTAAAACCCTTATTCATCTTCTTTTCTCTTTTTTTTAAAAAATTATTTATCTTAAACTCTAGTCTTCAAATTATAAACCATTAACCCTAAATTCTAAATTATAAAATTAATTTTATAATTTAACTAAAGTCGGTTCCTATATTTTTTCTTCGAAGAATGACATAAAATTTAACAAGTCACATCTAAATATTCTCAAAATAAAGAGTATTGAATGGGAATTGTTAATGAATTGCTTGATTAAATATGTTCTATTAAATAATATTTTAAAGAGTAAATTAAGAAATATCTCTAGATATATTTTGACATCATCAACATTGAGGATAAAATTCAACGAATTTATTTTCTTTTAATCTTGAATTTAAATCATAAAAAAACAATTACAAAATATTGTTAAATAGAAATGATACAACTCAAACAGCATTAATCAATACATTTATAATCTCTAATCTCTAAATAATATAATCCAACATGGCAACATATAATTGTTTATTGTTTTATATGATAAAAAAAAGTATAGTATATATTATTAGTTCTTTCAAATATTAACTCTGTTGTAAATAAATAAATAATGAGAATTATTTTTTAAACTTTTTAATTTTAATTGATGTTATATTGTTAAAGTTAAACAATATGTTTCATTCTTGTCAAAAAAAAAAAAAAAACAATATGTTTGATTGTGTTTGACTGATGGATGGAAGGGTTTGAGTAAGCATAACTTAGCATTAAGGAAGAGGAAGGTGTGAGTGAGACTAAGTCAGCGCTAGTTTGAGTCAAACAGTTGAACCGTACACGCGTTATCTATCACGGATGTAGATCTAACATCTAACATACAAATGCTATATTATTGCTACGGTTTTTGACTTTTTAATTTATAAGTTTTGATTAATTGAGATATAGATATACATAAGTTTGTTCTTGAGAATTGAGATGGCCTCTATAGACTAGTTTGAGAACGGAAACTAATTAATTATCACTACTGTGAGGGTTGCGCGTCTATGCTACTATGAAATGAGTTGGTTTTGGTACATAATCAAATGCAACCTTCACACGTAATTTTGATACTCGAAATGAGTTGGTTTTGGGACATAATCACATATAATGTCGTATCTACCATTGGTACCGCCCCTGAAAATTTTGTAGAAATATCTGCAAGGCTACAAAATTATAGCCTTAAAAGGTAGGGGGAAAATATAGACTTAAATTGTCATTTTGAATTGCACTCTATGACTCTTTGAAAAACTTATTCCGTATTATTTGTTTGTTTCTAATTTCTAGAAAATTTGTGAATTAAGATTCTTCTAGACACTGATATTATAATGTCAATTCATGTAATGGTGAATGGTCCAAATTGCATTAAGACTTTATGGTATAACCATTAAGTCGTATTCAGTCAACGCATAAATCTTTTGCACAGTTTATATCCACAGATCTGCATTTGAATGCGAAACAAAATAGTATTAGACCTATAGCAATTCTAGAAAGTTTATCAACAAAAGGATCGCTATCATATTTATAGAGGAGAAAAAACAAACGCAGCCATCCGTGAACAATTTCGATTTTTATAATAACTCAGCTTTGAAAGTAAACAACTCAGCAATGAACCACCTTTTTGTTAAGATAAATCCTAAGACTCTTCATTAACATCTTTAACCCTTGTATACAAGATGCTATTTGCAGGCTCCAACATTCACGGGTTAAAAACTAAGAAATGAATGCTTCTCCGGACTTCAAGTGCCAACAATATATTTTACAAGCAAAATTACAGATGAAGTTAACACCCAACACAAATAAATACTGTACAAAAAAGCTATAAATAATATCATTTAGAAAGCTTAAAAACTATCACACGATAACCTTTGAATCCCAAATGGTTTGGACGTGCACAAGAAGTGCCCCTTCTATGATAAACTGCAGAGGTGAGCCCTTGTTGGATCTCGGCCTAAACTGAACATCGCTTGAAACCTCGCCAATTTCTCAACTTCCACAAGCCAAGCACTCTTCTCGGTTCGTTAAAGAGCAAACCATCTGTGCCATTTTGGTCTCATCATCCTCCACCTTAGGTTTTTCCTGCATTTCCAACCAAAAACAAATACTTAATACCTGAAAATGAGCAAATCACATTAATTGAAGATTGAGCACAATGAATGTTGTTTTACTTTGAGGGCAGTGGTATCAACAGTGAACTTGATAGCATCAGCAGCTGCTCGTGATCGGAGATAATACATCCCAGTCTTCAGACCCTTTAAACCCCAAAACAGAAAGCAACATCAGCAAAAACTTGAGGTAAAAAATTCAACATTGAAAGAGATTCAGTTTCTGAGAAATGAGATTTTGAAGTTTAAAAAAATAAAGTTGATACCTTGGACCATGCATAGAAATGCAGGGAAGTCAGCTTCCCAAAGTTGGGCTGATCCATGTGAATGTTTAAGCTTTGACTCTGATCTATATAACATCCTCGATCCACAGCCATATCAACCAGCGTCTTTTGCTTAATTTCCCAAACAGTTCTGATCATTTCAAACAGTTATTTAGCAAAAATGCAATGAAGCTATGTCTCTGTTATTACAGAATCACAAATATCATATCATACTTGTATATGTCTTTCAAGTCCTCAGGTATTTCTGGGATTTTCTGAACTGATCCATCCTCATAGATAATCTTATTCTTGATCGTAGGAGACCACATTCCCATTTCAGTCAAGTCATGAAGAAGATGCTTGTTCACAACAACAAATTCACCACTGAAGAAAAAAATTGGTAAGCTTGCCAGGATCACAGGAGAATATTATAAAAAGGAATAACATGGGACCGAAATCCAACCTTAAAACCCTGCGACTGTAAATATTAGAAGTGTAAGGCTCAAAACACTCATTATTGCCAAGAATCTGGCTAGTAGACGCAGTAGGCATAGGGGCAACAAGAAGTGAATTTCTCACACCATTATCTGATATCATCTTCCTGAGTGCATCCCAATCCCAGCGGTTTGAGGGCTTTGCATCCCACATGTCTGGCTGAAGAATTCCCTGCACAAAACAAAAATCACCTAAGCACTCAAACATCTTCAATGCCTAAATTTCAAATTTTAAGCTAAAAGTCTAAGTTTATTATACATGTACATCTGTGGTTCCACCGCAATAAAAAATAATAATAAAAAAAAACCCCATTCAACTACATAACTGGATTTACATTAAGGACATTAAAAAAAATCCTATATACCTTGCTTACAGGACAGCCACTGTATGTTTCATAAGGGCCTTCTTTAGCAGCCAATTCAGAAGAAGTTTTTAGAGCATGGTAGTATATAGTCTCAAATATCTCCTTGTTTAACTGTTGAGCCTACAATCATACAAGCAAATAATCAAATTGAAGATCTAAACTAAATTTAAGATAAGTTAGCCCCACCGGAACCACTGTTTTACCTCAGGTGAATCAAATGCCATGCCCAACAGTATGAATGTATCAGCAAGACCTTGAACACCAATACCAATGGGCCTGTGCCGTAAGTTTGACCTCCTTGCAGTATCAACTGGGTAGTAATTGACATCAATTATTTTATTAAGGTTTGTTGTCACCGTTGCAGTTACCTATAAATACAAAATCACAACCATAATCTCAGTCTTAATGATTAGAATAATAAAAGAGTACACTACACAAATAATCAAGAGCAACAAGAAAGTGTACCTCTCCAAGTTTATCAAAGTCAAAATATCGATTTCTTGAGCCTCTACTCCCAACAAGCTTAGATGGTTGAGACTCCATAGGAACTCCCTATTAGTAAGTATAAAACCATTTTAAATCAGAAAGAACATATTGTCCCTGAAACCAAATAAAAAAAGAGCCCAAGGCATTAAGTTTCCAATAAATTTCCCACCTTCTCTCTAACATATCGTGGTAGTGCAATTGAAGCCAGGTTACACACAGCTGTTTCTGTGGGACTGGTATACTCAATTATCTCAGTGCACAAGTTTGAGGACTTGATTGTACCCAGATTTTGCTGGTTACTTTTCCTATTACAGGTGTCCTGAGATATGGAAAATGTATTAGTTCTCAAATATAGTAAATAAATAAATACAAAATATGTTGAAGAAGAATTTTAGATCAGATAATTTGTAAACCACCTTAAAAAGCATGTAAGGAGTTCCAGTTTCAATCTGTGACTTTAGAATTTCAAACCACAGATTCTGTGCCTGAACAACCTTCTTTGCCTTTCCCTGTGTCCACATACATATGGTTAGAAAACCTGATGGAATGATCAGCACAAGGAACAAACAAAACAAAAAAGATAAAAGAATGTCAAGAACTTACATCTCTTTCATACTTAGTGTACAATCTCACAAATTCTTCACCCCAACAATCTGCCAAACCTGGTGCTTCATTGGGACAAAACAAAGACCATTCTCCATTACTCTGAACTCTTTCCATAAAGAGATCAGGCACCCAAAGTGCAAAAAACAGATCTCGTGCACGATGCTCTTCCTGCAAACATACCATTATTATTAAAGAGTAACAACAAAAGACAATTATTCAACAAGCATACATTAAGAACTAGGGTCATAATTAATAACTAAAAGGTTGGATAGACTATTAAATCATATCATACCTTCCCGTGATTTTTCCTTAAATCCAAGAATTCAAAAATATCAGAATGCCATGGCTCCAAGTACACAGCAAAGGCACCTACAACGGCAAAAATACACATAAGAAAAGGTACATTGCAAATACTAGTTAAATATAGAAGTTATAGATCATGAATAACTATTACCTTTCCTCTTGCCTCCACCTTGATCAACATAGCGAGCAGTATCATTGAACACACGTAGCATAGGAACAATACCATTTGATGTCCCATTCGTTCCACGGATGTAGCTGCCAGTGGCACGAATGTTGTGAACAGCAACACCAATTCCCCCTGCGGATTTGCTGATGACAGCACACTCCTTCAAAGTATCATATATTCCTTCTATGCTATCATCTTTCATACATATGAGGAAGCAACTACTCAACTGTCAAGCATATAAACATAGCCAATTAAATCAGGTCCCCAGTGATCAATTAACCGCACCAAAATAACCTTACACAATGACAAGGGAGGGGAACATATCAAAATACTAGCTCACAAAAAAAGTCAGGGGAAATCATACTTGAGGTCTTGGTGTTCCAGCATTGAAAAGTGTTGGGGAAGCATGAGTAAACCATCTTTGAGACATCATGTGGTAAGTTCTGACAGCCGATTCTATGTCATCCTTGTGAATTCCAACAGCAACCCTCATCAACATGTGTTGGGGCCTTTCCACAACCTTTCCTTGAACCTTCAAGAGGTAGGACCTCTCCAGGGTTTTGAAACCGAAGTAATCATAGTCGAAGTCCCTATCATAGATTATCTCACTGTCCAGACGAACAGCATTCTGAAACCAAATAAGAAATAATAAAGAGTGAGCAAAATTCAACTGTGAACATAATCATAAGTAAAACCCTATCAACACACCCATCGTGTGCCATGACGATTATTTCCATATCTTCAATAAGAAATCCAAAATACGCAGGGGAAAAATCACAAATTGAGACACAAGTGTAACTGCAAAAAGAATCTAAGACACGCACACAAGGAGAGGTACCTTCATGATAATTTCATAAACATCATCAGCGATGAGTGGAGCCTTCAGGCCAGACCTCTCATTAAAATGATTATACATGATCTTGACCCTGAAACCACCACAAATTTGACCAGAGTCAACGCAAAACAAACCAGAACAAACCAATCAAACATGAAAATCATTTTCTCCCACAAACTCACGTCTCAGAGAACGACTTCTTCGTGTTCTTATGCAGATTAGAAACAGCAATTCTAGCAGCCAACTGCACCAAAAACAAGTTCAATTTCAACAAATCAGTCACTAAAACTTGAAATGCACATGAACCCTAAGTTTATGATCAGTCAAGAATTCTAAAGAAATGAACTGACAGAAGCATAGTCAGGGTGGTTGGCCGTCATGGCAGCGGCAGTCTCAGCGGCGAGTTCATCGAGTTGGCTGGTGGTTACACCCTTGTAGACGCCGGCGCAGACCTTCTGAGCGACGAGAACAGGGTCGCAGTGGTCAGTGCTGAGGCCATAACTGAGCTTCTTGAGGCGCGCAGTTATCTTATCGAAGTGAACGGCTTCTTGACGGCCATCCCTCTTCACCACATACATTTTCTGGGAGTAAGGAGAGGATTTTTCTGAGTGGGGAATTTCTTCGAACAGTTTTGGCGCACCAAGGAGGGGGAAAGTGGGTTGAATATATATAGCAGTGAGAGAATGGAGATTAGGGTTGTAATGTAAAATTGTCTTTATGCGTGAGACGCAATAAAGTGATGATAAGGGTTCCCTCTCAAATTAAGCGCAATTTGAAATTTTCCCGCGAGATTTTTCGCTTTTGGATCTTGGAAATTAATAATGGGAAGGAGCCTACTGTGCTTTTTTCAGTCTTTCATAACAAGCTTCGACGTGGGTTTAGAGTTTAGACTTTGCGTGATACGTGGTTGAGTGGTAGGGTCCACTATTTTTTAAAATAAAGCAAAAACACAATGTCCGCCAACAGAGTTGTATATTTATATTTTTATTTATTGTAAATGTAAATTAACGCGTATTAAATTTAAATATGTTAATGAAAAAGGTTATATATACAAACTTTTATCATCTAAATATTTTTTATGTATTTTCTTAAAGTTCAATTTCTTTTATTCTATATAGATCGTATTTAATTTTAATTTCGTGTCGTATATAAATATATTTTCTTTTACTTTGTACTTGTATGCTTAATTGCTTAATGAATTATGCTTGATTGCTTGTATAGTTGTAAGTCAATGTCATTGAGTTCTGTTCGTGCAATAGGCGCCCTCTATCTTTGGCGCGGTTTTGATGAGTTTTAGGGAGAACCGTCGGATTTGTGAACTGGTATATTGGACGGTTGTCACTCGAAACTTGTTCAACACAGTACTATTTTGATTTTCCACTATCTAATATTTGAATTATTTTTTGTTCTATCTTTTATTTATTTAACTTCTTCAACGCTCTATTTAATTTTGAATTCACGTGGCTATCAATCTATCATGAAGCCAAAAGAATATATTTGTAAGGAGATAAAACCGGTGCAATTTTTTTTTTTGTGACTTAAAAACCGGTGCAATTTAAATTTTAAGGACAGAGTTTGATGCGTGTTTTTGGGCATGGCAATATTTGAAATATTCAGTTCAAGACTCAAGAGGGTTCCTAACTAAAATTACAATGATACTATTTGGAATGGAATAACTGTAGAAATTATTAGTTTAGCAAATGGTCCAAAACGAAATTAAAAGTTCTATTAAGAAAACATATTAATAGTTTGAAAATTATAGGTGGTTAGCTGATATTTTTCATATCATAAATGCAAAAAAGTTTATGTGTTGTATACTTTTTTTTTTAGAAAAACTAATTAAGGTATGTATTTTGACAAAAATCTTAGTAATGGTTAATTACATATTAATTATTGAATAAATTTAAAGAGCCATTGAGAAAAGAATAATATTCTTTTATCATAAGAGAAAAAATAATGTGATACTTAGAGATTCAATAAAGAATGGTACTAACTACATAATAGAATATCATTCAATAATCACCTAATAAAAAAATATAACATATAAAAATTATACGATAATTAACCATTTAAAATAATAGAAGATGTATTTTTGAAATAATAAAGAAAAATTATTTAAAATAGTAGTATTAGTTCGATTACAATAATAAATAAAGTTATTGGTTAAAAAATTATTGAATACTAATTTTTTTTATATAATTTATAGATTTATATCAAATTATGAATAAATATATGGGTCAAGCCGTAAATATCAAATTTTAAGAAGAATCGGTTATTATGTTTTAATTATATTTAAATTTAAATTTTTTTTTGGACAAAATATTTTAATTATAGGTAAAAGACAACTATATTTCTGATATTTTTAAAAGTGGACATAAATGACTTTCATTTCGCATAAATACTCACATGTCCTTAACATTTGAAAAAAATTGATACTATTATCCATAGTTCTGAAAAACGGACCGGCCGGTCGAACCGGTTTAACTGTGAACCGGCCATAGTCACGGTCCGGTTTGTCGCATAGAACCACTAACTTAGAAACCGGAGATTAACCGGTGAACCGGACGGAAACCGGACGGTCGAACCGAACCGGAACCCGTCCGGTTTTCTATCAAGCAACAGAAAATAATCCCAAAATGGGACGGATAACTCGAACCGTTCTCCTGGCGAAAAAGAAGTCACTCCCTTGCCACTTGGACATGCATACAATTTAACATACTTGACGCAAACTATTTAATATATATACAACTATTTCTTCTAACTAATATATATTTATTTATTTAATTTTACTTTGTATTCATTTATTCATAAATTAAATATAATTTTAATCACTAATATAAAATTAATTTTTCATAAATTAAAATACAAACACTAAAATATTATTACTAATCACAACTTATTTTTTTATTTTTTTCATATTTATATGATATTTATTAATATTATTTTTAATAAATACTTGTATATGATAATATCATTAGTATAAAACTATAAATCAATTAATAAATTATTAAAATTTGAAAATAATAATTATTTTAATACAAAAATATTTAATATTAACCTTATATGTTGTATTTAAGTGGGATTATAACACTTTTGTTGATCTAATACTTTAAATTTAAAGAATATTTTAATGTCTATATCATGATATAATTTTATTTTGATCTTTATTTTTATTTTATATATTATTTTATTATAAACGATTATTACGATTGAATCTCCGGTCGAACCGGTTGGACCTGTAAAACCTCTAACCAGTAACTTGAACGGTTCGATGACCGGTCCGGTTTTCAAAACCTTGCTATTATCTCTCCGTTATTTTAACCCATGTGTGACTATTATGAAGGTGTGTGATTTGGCTAGTTAATGGCGCCTAACTGGCCATAACAAAGCCAAGTTGTACAGATCAACCCTGTAATGAATATTAGACAGCAAAACAAAGTTATCCCTCTTTTACATGAACCCTTTAAAATTAGAGTTTTGTTCTCCGAAAGAAATCGATTTTATTTTGCTGTCTAATATCAATTATGTTATGGACCGGCCCAATAAGGCCCAATCCATTAAGACAATAATCAACTTACTTGGTCCATAAGTCAGAGATCAAGCTAAAAAGATAAAAGATCAGGCTAAAAGAGGAAAGATTGATGAGATCATTAAAAGATCCCATCGAATCTTAACCACCCACTACTATATAAGCAGGGGGCAACACCCCCTCAAGGTACGCATTTTCTAAACCCTAGTCTCTCATATTAAGCCCTAGAATACTCATAATCCTAATTCTGGGATTCTAGTGCTATTCTTCCATCATATCAACCACCTTCTTCGAATATAGCCCTCGGATTCTTCCGAGCGCTTCCATTCGGAAGGAACACTTTCTCTCTCTCATTCTCACTGTCTATTCCCTCTCATGACTAAGGTCCATTGGATTATTGTTCGGTACTTGTGCTTAACAGTGGCGCCGTCTGTGGGGACTAGACTTTAGAATCGAGTTTTGAGGCGAAAGCTGAACCTCCAAGCCAAAGATGGTGGACACCCAACTCAACGACAACGTCGCAAACGAAAACATCCCGCAGCCTACCCCCGAGAAGGGGATAATCCCCTCAGGTCAGAATGTTCAACAACTGGAAGCCGCCCTGAGAGACCTCCTCGAGAGACAAACTTGGGATGCAGAAGTTGCAGCTGAAGCAATGAAAAGGGCGGAGGCTATGGCGGCTAAGCAACAAGCTTCGCTAGAAGAGGCAGAAAAGCGTGACCAAGAGCTGAAAGAAAAACTCCGCAATAGGCTCACGTACTCAGACGATGACGAAGTGGTGGTTGACTCACGCTCCCGTACATGAAAGCCATCGATAGTGGCCGGAAGCCCACCGACGAGAGAGAACAACAAACATCCCTTCTCGCTCACCATCCTCTCGGAAGAGCTCCCCAAGAAATTCAAGTATCCCACAGATATGGAGCCATATGATGGAAACAGCGACCCAAAGCATCACCTGGATGCCTTTGACAACAGAATGGTGCTTCTAAACGCTTCGGACGCTACGATGTGCAAAGCCTTTTCCGTGACCTTTAAAAAGGACGCGCTGACATGGTTCAACTCTCTAGCCCCCGGAAGTATCAAGAACTTCTCCGACCTGTCTGGAGGTTTTCTAAAAAACTTCACCACTCGGAGAAGGTTACCAAAAACCTGCCTGAACCTCTACTCAATCGTGCAAAAGCCGGAAGAGTCCCTGCGGGACTATTTAGACCGCTTTAACTCTGAATGCACTCAAATCGAAGGTCTCGAGTGTCAAGCAACCCTCATGGCATTGGTTAAAGGCCTAAGAGAGGATACCCCATTCCTTAAAAGTCTTACAAAGAGGCCCCACAAAACTATAGAGGAAATTCAAGAGAGGTTTCATGATTACTTGCAGCTGGAGGAGGGACAGTAGGCGGTAAAAACTGACCGCGTCAAGAAAGAGATCGGTCGGAAAGATCTGTCGCGAGAAGACCGCAGCAGGCAGGAACAGCGCTCCGGCAGATCTTACTACAATCCACTGAATGTCTCCCTCACAACCTTCCTCCATGAAGTCTCACAAGTAGAGAGAATTCCCGCACCACGGGCGATCAAGAATAATAATAGAGGTGACCGGAATGCTTACTGCAAATATCATAAGCAGAACGGCCATGATACTGAAGACTGCCGCGACCTCCTTGAGTTCGTTGAGAAAGGGCTGAAGAAAGGAAAATTCCGAGAATACACCGGAAGAAGCAGTGACCGAAGGGACGATAGAAGGACAAGGCATAGGGTAGATAGCCCGGAAAAGTCCACGGAAGGAAAAAACGACCATAAAGAGATCGTTGTTAGAAGAGAAATCAAAATGATCTCTGGAGGTCTTCCGGACGAGGGTAACCCGCGTGTTGGAAAGCAGCCAAAAAGAGCAAACAATCATGTCTTACCGTGGAAGTTATGCCTAGGGCATTGCGTGATAAACGACCTCCTGAAATCACTTTCTCTTCAGAAGAAATCGGAAGGACAACCGATACCCTAAATCCTCCCTTAGTGATTTCCATAGATGTCATTGACGCGACAATCCGACGAGTCTTTATAGACCAAGGAAGCTCTGCGGACATCCTTTTCCGGCGTTGCTTTGATGCACTCGGACTCACCGATGAAGACTTGGAAAGTCATTCCGACTAGTTGGTCGGCTTCTCCGGCGAAAGAGTGACACCGGATGGTTTCGTGACACTATGGATCACTGTCGGGGACCCACCACACAGCAGAAACATGAAAGTAAGGTTGCTAGTCGTCAACCATAATTCCGCTTACAATGCGATCATGGGAAGACCGACCCTCAATCGGATAAGCGCAGTGGTAGCAACCTCCATCTTGACCATGAAGTTCATAACAGACGGTGGACAGGTTGGCGTACTGCGCAGAGACAAACAAGAGACAGAGAAGTGCCATAACGCCACCTTGCACATCTCAAAGGAACAACTTCCGAAGCTAGAAAAACCGGAGGAAGCAAGCGGATGTCTCCTAGTAGACCTCGAACCACCAGCAAAGAAGGTCCATGAAAGACCAAGGCCGGAAGGGGACCTCCAGTCAATCCAGATCGGAAAGAATTCCGAGCAGATAACCATGATTGCGAAGAACCTGCCGGAAGACCTGAAGAGCAAACTAACACAGTTTCTCAGGAGGAACTCCGACCTCTTCACATGGACCGCTGCGGACATGCCCGGAATAGATCCCAACTTCTCCAACCATAAGCTGTCTATAGTCCACGGAAGCAAGCCGGTTGTACAAAATCTGCAGCGCATGAGCCCGAAAATGGTGGCTAAAATGAAGAAGCAAGTTCAAAGCCTCCTCGAAGCAGGATTTATCAAAGAGATTAAATACCCACATGGCTCAGCAATGTGGTCATGGTACCAAAAAACAACGGAAAGTGGCGTATGTGTGTTGACTACACAAGCCTGAACAAGGCGTGTCCTAAAGATCCATACCCACTCCCGAGTATTGATGGCCTAGTAGACAAAGCTTCTGGCTACAAATTTCTCTCGTTCATGGATGCTTATTCCGGATACAATCAGATCCCTATGTACCCCAGAGACGCTGAGAAAACAGCATTTATCACACCCATCGGCAGCTTCTACTACAAAGTCATGCCATTCAGGTTAAAGAATGCTGGTTCTACATACCAAAGGCTCATGGACAGGGTATTCAAAGAGCTGCTTGGGGGCATCCTTGAAGTTTATGTGGACGACATGCTAGTTAAAGCAAAAGTGGAGGAAAAATTGATCCCCAATTTGGATAAAGTCTTCGGCAAATTAAGGGCACACCAAATGCGTTTGAATCCTGCAAAATGTGCTTTCGAGGTGGAAGCCGGAAAATTCCCCGGTTTCATGCTGACCAACACAGGAATTGAGGCTAACCCGGAGAAGTGTCAGGCCATTATCTCTATGAAGCAGCCGGAGTCTTTAAAGGAAGTTCAGATGCTGACCGGCAGACTAGCGGCCCTTTCTAGGTTCCTAGCAGCCTCAGCCATAAAAGCGATACCCCTGTTCAAGTTAATGAAGAAAGGAACAGAATTCAAGTGGACGGAAGAGTGCCAAGAAGCTTTCAAAAGCTTCAAAGAGTACCTATCTGCACCCCCAATCCTGGTCAAACCGGAACGAGCGGAACACCTCATAGTTTACTTAGCCGCGACTGAAGAAGCAGTTGTCGGAGCCCTCGTCCAAGAGAAGGATAAAATACAGAAACCCGTATACTTCGTAAGCAAAACCCTCTAAGGAGCGGAGCTGAAGTACCAAAGGTTGGAGAAACTAGCATTAGCACTCATGGTAACCGCCAGAAGATTAAGACAATACTTCCAAGCATATCCAATCATTGTTAAAACGGATCAGCCGTTAAGACAAGTGCTACAAAAGCCGTATCAGGCCGGAAGAATGCTAAGCTGGTCGGTGGAGCTCTCAGAATTCCACATCAGTTATGAGGGAAGGACGGCTATAAAGGGGCAAGTAATGGTTGACTTCATTGCAGAACTCACGCCAAGTACCCCAAACCCCGATTCTTTGGCATAGATCCTCCATGTAGACGGATCCTCAAATAATAAAGGAAGCGGTGGAGGCGTCCTCCTGGAAGGACCGGACGGAGTCATCATAGAGATGGCAATAAAATTCCAATTTCAGGCGAGCAACAACCAGGCGGAATATGAAGCGCTGATAGCAGGATTGAAGCTAGCAAAAGTGATCGGAATCCTAGAGTTAGAGGTCAGATCCGACTCTCAAATTGTCACTTCTCAAGTAAATGGGAGCTATCAAGCCAAAGATCCCCAAATGGCCAAGTACCTGGAGAAAGTACAAGAGCTTCGAAGCTCTTTTAAGCAAGTACAAGTGAAACACATCCCTCGGAAAGAGAATAACCGAGCAGATACCCTGTCAAAACTGGCGAGTACTAAACCAAGCGGAAGTAACCGCACTTTGATCCAAGAGATCAAAGAGAAGCCCTCCATTGACGAAACCTAAACGGTACTCGTAATTTCAATCGGAGGCAGCTGGAAGAAACCCATTATCGACTTCCTCGAAAAAGGGATCCTCCCAAAAGAAAAAGGAGAGACGAACGTCATAGCAAGGGACGCGGTGAACTATGTAATGGTGGGCGGAGAGTTATACCGAAGAGCAGCGGCCATGCACCTGCTCAAGTGCGTTGAAAAAGACAGAACCCCCACCATCATAGCAGAAGTACATGAAGGAGCCTGCGGCCAGCATCAAGGGGTCTCCCCTTGGCCATTTGACAAGTGGGGAATAGACCTTCTTGGTCCCTTTCCAAGAGGGCCCGGACAGGTCAAATACCTGATTGTAGCTATCGATTACTTCACAAAGTGGGTGGAAGCAGAACCACTTGCGTCAATCACAGCAACACAATGCCGGAAGTTTGTGTGGAACAGTATAATTACTAGATTCGGAGTGCCAAGAGTTATCACCTCTGATAATGGCACCCAATTTACTGACAAAAAATTCAAAGAATTTCTTGAAGGCTTCCACATCCATCAGCAATTCTCTTCGGTCGAGCACCCCCAAGCCAACGGACAAGTCGAGGCCATGAACAAAATCATCCTAAATGGATTGAAAAGAAGGCTTGACGACAAAAAAGGCTGCTGGGCGGAAGAGCTCGGAAGTGTCCTCTGGTCCTACAGAACTACCGAGCAATCGTCGACGGGGTTCACCCCCTTCCGACTTACTTATGGGACTGAAGCCATGGTACCTTTGGAAATAGCTGAAGAAACCGGCCGGGTCTCCGGCTATAGCCCGGAAGAAAACAACTTGCACAGAAAGGATGATGTTGATAATATCTACGAAGTCCGAGAAGAAGCAAGGATGAGACAGCAGGCGGCAAAGGAGCTCCTCGCAGCCCGATACAACAAAAAAGTCAAGAGCCGAGAGCTCGAGGAGGGAGACTTAATGCTGAGACGGGCTAACATCGGAGGAAAGAATGCCGCCCAAGGAAAGCTAGGAGCAAATTGGGAAGGCCCCTACCAAGTGGTCAAAGTGCTCGGAAAAGGAGCGTACAAGCTCCGCATGGTTGAAGGGGCAGAGGTACCAAGAACTTGGCACATAACAAACCTAAAAAGGTACCACATGTAATAGAACGTAGTAGCATGTACTCTTTTTCCTCCCATCTTTATTTTTTCCCAAAAGGGTTTTTCGGATGACGAGGTTTTAACGAGGCATGTAAGCGTTCCAGTCACCTTGACCATTATTAATAAGCAAGTACTTTCTTCTCTATGTTCATAATATTTGTCATTTATACTTTAAGCATTATTCATTATGCATCTTATGAGTCTCAGAAAAGAGAACAAAGAGCCCAGGAGCCATAATTAAGGCTTTAGAATTAACCCAGAGGGCAACTTCTAAAGTGGTCGGAACAAACACCACGGCACCTCACCGGACTGATCACCCGGTGCTGAGCTGCAAAAAACAAACGAGTTATGCGCTCCGATAGTCGAACATAAGACATCGCGACAAGCAAACTTATAAGCACAAATTAACAAGTGCACAACAAGGAAGAAGGGGAAACGAAAATGCAATAAACAGTACCTGTGATGAAAGTCGCTGGAGCTGAAGTTAGAGGGTTTCCTTTTCTTTCTTTCTCCTTCTTCAAAGGATATCAATAGTGCTCAGAGAAGAACACACAAAAATTCAAAAAGTAAGGGTAAAGTTTTAAATTTTGGAAATTTCAAGCCTTATTCAACACGCTTCGAGAATCCAAAAAGGGGCAAGTACTAATGATGGGACAGTTACAAATCTTGGATACCGCTCCCATTACTCTCCCTTTCGAAAAACGTGCAAAAGTAACCACTCTTTCTGCCACGTCAATAAAAAGAGAAGCGAAGCGACGTGCCACAAACAATCTGACGCGTAAGCAGCCGGAAGAAACATGACAAAGTCGACGCCGCACAGAAGGCCGTTGGAAGTTCATCAAAACTACTCGGAAACCGAATTAACACATTCGTTTCCCGAGTGGGGGCAATGTTACGGACCGGCCCAATAAGGCCCAATCCATTAAGACAATAATCAACTTACTTGGTCCATAAGTCAGAGATCAAGCTAAAAAGATAAAAGATCAGGCTAAAAGAGGAAAGATTCGATGAGATCATTAAGAGATCCCATCGAATCTTAACCACCCACTACTATATAAGCAGGGGGCAACACCCCCTCAAGGTACGGATTCTCTAAACCCTAATCTCCCATATTAAGCCCTAGAATACTCATAATCCTAATTTTGGGATTCTAGTGCTATTCTTCCATCATATCAACCACCTTCTTCGGATATAGCCCTCGGATTCTTCCGAGCGCTTCCATTCGGAAGGAACACTTTCTCTCTCTCATTCTCACTGTCTATTCCCTCTCACGACTAAGGTCCATTGGATCATTGTTCGGTACATCTGTGCTTAACAAATTACAAACTTGATATGTAAAGTATGGCTCCTATACGGCCAGTTAGATGCCGTTGACAGCCATATCATACATCTTCATAACGCCGTTAGTGTCTATCTTTCATAAAGATTGGAAACATATGGATATTTCACGAAAATAAGAGCATTTTTCTGTACTTTTTAAAAAAAATTATAAATATATTTATTTTTATCCTATTTATTAATTATTAATGATTGGTTTGTGGAATTTGAACACGCTTGATCAGGCTTTGCCCTTAATATACCAAATTCTGATAAGGTTTAATGGCTTGAAGCCTTGAACGTGACCTGTCTTGTATGGCCCGTAACATGTTATAGACTATATTGATTATTGAGTATTACATTTGGTTTGGTATGTGAAAGAGTATTACTATTTGAGTTTAATTTTGATACACTAACGGTGTAAATAGTTTTACACAATCATCTAATTAGATTTATGCATTTATATCACTTTAAAAGTAATAGGTTTGAATGACTCTGGTGAATTCTATAGACTATATGCATTTATATCCTTTGCAGGGAGGATGACTCTGGTGAATTCCGTCATATCTTCTATTCCTATCTATACAATGCAAACTGCCTTATTACCCTCTTCTACTTGTAATGCTATTGATCGTAAATGCAGGAACTTTCTTTGGGGTGATAATATTAATACCAAGAAGATTCATCTAGTCAATTGGGGCACGGTCTGCAAGTCAAAGAAATCAGGTGGCCTCGGTATCTGTAATGCTAATTCCATGAATCATGCTCTTATGATGAACTCAGCTTGGGGGTTGGTGGAAAAGAAGGATTCCTTATGGGCGAGAGTTGTTATATCAAAATATAAGGGGGTAATGATATTTTGCCCATGGTAAATAGAAAGAGAAATGCTTCTAATCTATGGAAGGGCATCTGTAAAACTTGGCTTGATATCAAAGAAAATCATATTTGGAGAGTTGGTAACGGTTCCAAAATTTGGTTCTGGAACCACAACTGGGTGCCGGATTTGGGACCTTTGAGTCAATTCTCAAACCAGGTAAGTTCATATTATAATCCTCTTAGTGATCTAAATGATTTTCTGACTGTTTCAGGAGGTTGGGATGAGGCAAAGCTGGTGTCTCTTCTCCTTGCTGAAGTAACAAAGAGAATTGTGGCTATTGCTCCTCCATCCTAGTGGAAGAACCCGGATCACATTGCGTGGAACCTCTCTTCAGATGGAAGCTTCACTGTCAAATTTGCTTACCAGAGCCTCTCTGATACAATAGAAGTTCCCAACAAGTCTTTTAACATCATTTGGCAATGGAGAGGCCCGGAACACATCATAAATTTTCTCTAGTTGCTTGCACATAGTGCTATTCTCACCAATCTTGAAAGAAGAAGAAGACATCTCACAAACAATGCTACTTGCCCGAGATGCAACGCTGATGATGAATTTATTCTTCATGTTTTCAGATATTGCACTCATGCCATGGCCATTTGGCATCAAATTCCTTCTCTGTCCAATCTACCAAACTTCTTTACCTTGAATATTGATGATTGGCTAAGCTATAACTTCACTGTTAAAGGTGATTGGCCAATTTATTTTGGTGTTACTATCTCCAGCCTATGGTTTTTTAGGAACCATTTCATTTTTTAAGGAGATTCCTTATCAGTTATAACGCGGGTGGAGCAAGTTAAGGTCCGTTTTCACGAGATAAATAATAATGTCAAGAAGCGTCACGCTACCTCAACTTCCATACATTGGGACGACTTGCTTATTTGCTGGAATCCTCCACCAGAAAATTACACCAAACTTAATGTTGACTGGTCCTTCATCAGCAACACTAATAGCGCTTCTTGCGGAGGGGTCTTTAGAGATCATCTTGGCCACTATATAAGAGGTTTCAGTTGCAATCTTAGGAGTTGTTCAATTACCCACGTAAAGCTTTGGGGAATTGTGAGAGGGTTGCATTTTGCTATTGCTCATAATGTCTCCAAACTTATCATTGAAACAGACTCCACTACTGCCTTGAATTTTATCCAAAAAGGTTGTGTTAATACTCATCCTTGTGTCCCCTTGGTGAATGAGATCAATATTTCTTGCCAAAAGATGTTCTAAAGTGATTTGGATGCACTCCCTTCGAGAGGAAATATTTGTAGCGCACATTTGGCAAAAATGGGTCACGCTCTTCCTTTTTGGTCTCCATTTTTTCGATGCTGCTCCTCCAGAAATTGAACAGGTTCTCTTTCATGATTCTTCTGGTGTTATGTTCTTTAGGGGTTTTAGATAGTTTTCTTCCTTTTGTTTTGGGTCTTTGACCCTCTTTATTCATAAAAAAAAAAAGTAATGTGTTTGAAAATTAATTACTTTTGATGATGTGGTAACATCTGATTGAATGCATGTGTAAAATTCTTTTATATTAACGGTGTATAAATTTTTACAATTTTAAAAAATAGAAATTGTTAAAAAATGTATATATGACTATATGTAATTAAAAAAACAAGTAATTTAGTAGATAAAAATTGTTAAATATCTTAAAAGATAAAATTTTAAAGGTTTAATTATGCTCCAGGTCCCTACTGTTTAACCCAATTTTCAATCAAGTCCCTATAGTTTATTTATTTTTTCAATTAGATCCATATACCATATAAAAGTTTAAAATTAAGTCCCTGTTAACAGAAATCGTTAAAAATCCGTTTCTGAAGTGTGAAATTACCAATTTGACATAACCCTTAACATTAGATGGGACAACTATCGCTTGAAATTCTTCCAGTAATAGTTCTCAAGTCAAATGGGTTGCTGAAACTCTCAAAAGCGATCTGGAATTGGGTTCAACGCTGCTCGTTAGCGTTGGAATTATGTAAGGAGTACCTAATTGCATTATAATATGAGTCATTGAACCTGTCACAAGAATATAATATGCCACACAAGTACACAATTAATAACAAATGAATGTAAATCAAAGGTGATATAATTTAAATATAATAGGTAGTCTTGAACCTGCCACAAAAGAGTGGCTAGTTGCATAATAATATGCCACACACCTAGGCTGAAAGTTATAAAATAAGTGGTTCTTCCCACAACAAAATAATGGCCACGAAGTTACATAATCCAACATAAATAACATATTATAAAGAAAAACCCTAATGCAGTTTATGATGCATCCTTCAGTCAAGGGTGAGATCTATATGCTCATTTTATTGGGCTGGTGCTTTTCTTATGCCCAGCTTCAACCTACCACTTCTCGTAGTTCCAAATTCTTTTACTGACCCTTCACAAGCATCATTTGTCAAAACCAAGACATTGGTTGACAGAGATCATCGCATATAACAACAATAACAGAAAGATAGGGCATATCGGTTTACCTTTCAATGAGAGGGATGATTACAACAAGGGAGGACAATCAGTGGTGGACGCAAGGGGATGAGGCAACGTCAAGGGGATGATCTCCAATGCCCTAGCAGAGCTACTAAGAGTGTGCGTAATGTTTGAGAAGAGAAATGTGAGAGTGTGATTGGGAGTGGGAGTGAGATGATTCAATGTGCGAATGAGGGTATTTTTGTCAATAAAAAAAATTGAGTGTCTCAGTTTAGGATTTGCTTCCATAATTTAAGAATATTTTATTTTTTTAACATTTAGTTTTGACGTCTTTTTCACATTAGAGATCTGATTACAAATTTTGATATTATATAGGGACTCAATTAAAAAAAAAAACTATGGGGACTTGATTGAAAATTGGGTTAAACAGTAGGGACCTGGAGCATTTGTTTCTGAAGATTGATACTGAAATGGGACACTATAACTCAGTATTGTGTTTGGTTGGCAGGGAATTAAAATTTTAGTCTCAGTCACCAAAATTTCAATATTTTCAATACCTCCGAATAGTATGCACTGGGGGATTAAAAACTGAGACTGAAACTTTTAAATTTTTTTTTTACTCAAATATCCTCATTTAACATTAAAGTTTCCATTACTAATCTTTATTATTCCTCCATCAACTTAATTTTAATCTCTATCTCTCAATTTCTGTCTCCTAATATATTTTAGACTAAACACAATAATAATTTTAATCCCATCTCAGTCTCTCAATCTTATTCTTCCAATCTCAATATTCCAATATTAGTCTCTCACAAACGCTAAGAATTCAAGCTTCTAACTAGCTTAAACTTTAAACTTTTTTTTCCAACTCCATTAGTAGCTCTTGTAAAGACAAGTTGATAAAAAAAAATTAATTATAATAATCTAATAAAAATAAGAAATGTATTTGTCTCAAAATTTAAAATTTAGAACTAATTTTTCTTTTTCTCAAATAATATTTTAATTTGGATAGGAATTCAAGCACTTCTAGATTACACATTGGAGGAGCCAACCAAACACCCTCTTCTTTGGCTCTTTCCAATTTGCAAAGAGAAGAAAAAACGAAATAATAATAATAATAAAAAAACCCAAAACCCTAGAATTCATACTTGACGCTAGAGCTGAATAGCTGATAGATAGTTCTCGGTTTCAGCTGCACCATTTACTGAAGAAACCCTAAGAAATGGACTTCGACGAGTACGAATACTTGGAGAAGACGGTGGAGGACCACGACGACAAAGACTCCTCCAAGCCCAAGAAGAAGGACTCCGCCGACAAAACAGATAGGTCTTACCGCAAGCGCGACGTCGACGACGATCTCGACGCCGCCGATGACAAGCGCACCAAGCGCTCCAGGCACGACGACGACGACACCACTTCCTCCAAGAAGGACCGCGACGACCGTGACCGTGACCGTGACCGCGACCGCGAACGTTCCAGCCGCGACAGGGAGCGCCACCGCAGCGAGAGGGAGAAGGATAGGGATAAGGACGGGGAGAGGAGCAGCAGGGAGAAAGAGAAGGAGAGGGATCGGGATAAGGACAGAGAGAGGAGGGATAGAGATAGAGACAGAGATAGAGACAGGGACAAGGAGAGGGACAGAAGAGATAGGGAGAGAGAGAAGGAACGCGAGAGAAGGGAGAGGGAGAGGGAGAAAGAGAGAGAGGAGAGAGAGAGATCCAGGAGGAGCAGGAGTCGTTCCGAGAGAGAGAGAGACAGAGAAAGAGAACCAGATTTCGAATCTCGCGATGGCCGGTAATCCCCAATTCTTGTGAATTAGGGTTTAGTTTTTCTACTCATGTCAATATTCTCTCAATTCACTGGTTACTCTTCAATTCTCGTTGCTGTTTAACTTAACATGTAGCTCAGTAGCTGTCCCTCTTCAGCTACTTGATTTCTTTTTAGATTCGTTAATGGCTGAATTCAATGATCACTCTTCATTTCTTCAATACTCCTTGCACTAGCTACTTTCATCCATTTAGTGTTATTGTTTCACGCAATCCGTATTTCTCCAGTGGCATTCAAGCTGCATGTAGATCCCACTTATATAGTTAATTAGTTTAGTACTGAGTTCCTTTTTCATGGATTAGATTAGGAGACATTTTAATATTAAACAACATTCTTATTGGAGGTATTGTATCATTGTTTTATTGGTGACGAGCAATATATTTGGAACAGCATCAAATGAGCCTATAAAAGTTGAGCTTTGTTATTCACTTCCTCCATGCCCTCCCTTCTCTTCTTACGGATGAAGTTTAATTTAATTTCAGGAGGTTTAGGGATAAAAAAGAGGCTGCTGAGCCTGAAGCAGACCCAGAAAGGGATCAGAGAACTGTTTTTGCCTATCAGGTTGATAGGATAAACCCTACTTTCAGTTTTAAATATTACTATCAATATCAATTCTAAGGGTCTAGTATACTTGAATATTTCATGCCTTTTCCCGATGATTAACTATTTCATATGTCCCTGCAATCTGCATACAGATGCCTTTAAAAGCAACAGAGAGAGATGTATACGAGTTCTTCTCAAAAGCTGGCAAGGTTAGTTTTCAATTTTTACATTTCGTTGCCCTTGGAACTGTAAGACTTCCTTCAATCTGGTGACTTCTATTCTAGACTTCTAGTATACTTTAGTATTAAAGATTCCAGTATATAGATGCTCTTTCCTATCTTTATTTCATTAATAACTATTTTGTAGATTCTGTAACTGCCAATTTGTTAAGAAAGATTAATGCATGTTATTATGGCAATTGCCTTAAGTTTCGAGTAGCAATTTTATTATGTCCCAGCTTTTTTTGTGTACCTGTCTTGCATGAATAAGATGGTGCATCATGGGATTTTCAATGGAACAAAGTAGGCATTTGCATCTCTAGGCTGAGATGTCCAGCATATGCTTCTATGTATGATAATTCTTGTCTTGTATGAAGATCATCTAATGTTTCTTTTTTTGTTAACCCCTCCTAGGTTAGGGATGTTCGTCTGATCATGGATAGAAACTCAAGACGTTCTAAAGGAGTTGGGTAAGGCTTTATTTTCAAATAAGTTAACATTTATATGCATGTGCTATTGTGGTACCAGGATACCAACTTCTAAGAATCATGTTTAACTGTATTCTTAAATGAACTAGCAATGCGATAATGATGAGGGATGGTGGGAATACCTTGCACTCATGTTTAATCAATTCATGCTGCGTACTCAAGGTAGACAACATAATCTTGGTTTTCTGCTTGGTCCTAATCCCAATTTTCTTCCTCAGATTGTATACAGTGATAATTTCATTTGTATGCTGATAAGCCCTGCTAGTATATTTCCTTCTCATTTTCATATTTTGGGTGGGAAAATGGTCGTTGGTGTCTAGATGAGATGCTTATGGATTTGGTTGTTTGGCTTCCAGAACCATTTGGCAACTGTTACCTTACTGATCTGGCATTTGACAATTGTCAAGGTTGGGATTTTTTTTTTCCAACCGTTGAAATTGAATTGCTAACATAACCTCTGCATATAAAAGAAGCAAAGTAGACGAGTTTCCGTCGCTGGTCCTTCCCTGTCTTGGGTTACCTATATCTTCATTCTTATATAGTCTTCCCATTTCTCTCCATTGAATTGACAATTTAAAATTATGCTTTAGCTTTGTATTTTGATTATGACAGGCTAACGTTTTCTGTACATGAGTCAGATACATCAAAAGAAACTCAGATTGAGCTGTCTGCACTAAAGTTTTTGTTTCCACCAATCTCTTTGCTGTGTATGCTTTGTAAGTTTTGATTGCAAATTTTGCATTTCTAGTTCTGAAATATTAATGCAAGTTCATGGGAGGCTGCAGGTACATTGAATTTTATGATGCGATGTCAGTGCCAATGGCAATTGCTCTTTCTGGCCAGCTGCTTCTTGGTCAACCTGTAATGGTGAAACCTTCTGAGGCTGAAAAGAACCTTGTTCAATCTAATGCTTCCACTGGAGCTGCTGGCGTAGCAGGACCATATGGTGCCATGGACAGAAAGCTGTATGTGGGCAACCTTCATTTCAACATGACCGAGAGTCAGCTGCGAGAGGTATATTGGCCTTTTTTTGCTTGTCAATATATCGTGTGTTGAGGTTAAAGATGTTTGGCATGGATTGAGCCCTGCCTTTAGCAGTGCTATAAGTGCAGATTGAATATAAATTTGGTAGTTTGCTTCTCCATAAGGGACAGCCATTTAGTTTCTGGATATTGGATTGGTTTCTAGAGTTTGTTGTTTGTCAATATTTATTATCTTGATTAGATAGTGTGCCATTTGTTGTATTTTAATTTTTAACATCTTTATCTTTTCAAGATTTTCGAACCATTTGGACCGGTGGAGGTTGTACAACTGCCTCTTGACTTGGAGACAGGACACTGCAAGGGATTTGGGTTTGTTCAAGTTCGTTTCTAACACTCAACTTCAAATAATACTTGTATGTATAAATTGGTATCTAACTTTCGTATTCATGTTGATTGAACAGTTTGCCCATCTTGAACATGCCAAGGCAGCCCAGAATTTAAACGGAAAGTTGGAGATTGCTGGCAGGACTATCAAGGTAGGAATATTTGTGTTGAATTTTTCTGTTTCTCCGTTTTGCATCTTTTCAGTGATGGTCACTTGGTTCTCAGAGTCTGATGTTTGCCAAATCAGGTTTCTTCTGTAACTGATCATGTTGGGAACCAAGATACAACTGCAAAATCTGCTGATCTTGATGATGATGAAGGTGGATTGGTAAGTTCAAACCTGTTATACTGAATACTTAAAAATTTGGTTTCCTGAAAAGTTTTGAAATTTGCATCTCAGCATAATGGTTGCTGCAAATTAACTAAAGGTTACTAAAAGTGTAGCTTAGAAGCAGTTGCTTTTACCTTAGGTTATTACCCTAATTTCTGTTAGATTCCCCCTGCACCTTCCTTCTTCTGCCTTTTCCCCTCTTATCTTTCATTGATCCAGATTATTCTTATTGATGTATGAAGGCTCAAGGCTGCATTTCTTTTTATTGCTATTTGGTTTTATAAGCCACCCTCTTATTCAGTGATTTCCTTTCTCATCTATTATTATTTTTTTTAAGGCTTTAAATGCACAATCAAGAGCATTGCTTATGCAGAAGTTGGCAGACCGCCATGGCCTTCCTGGAAGGTTTGTACTTTATCCATAGTATTTTTGTCTTGTACATATAATGAATCTGTTTGCCATCTTCACGGATCCCAACATTGCAGCAATGGGGTGCCTGCTGTGAACGGGGCTGTTCCTATTCAGCCGACCATGGGTTTGCCTATTGGTAATCCAGGTATAATACCTGCTCCTGCTCTCCCAACTCAAATTTTGCCTACTCCAGTGGCAGAACCAGTAGGGAACCCCAGCGAGTGTTTGCTGCTGAAGAATATGTTTGATCCTAGCACCGAGGTTTGTGACTAACTGATTATATGTACTTTATGCTTAACCATGTACTGTCATATCAAATAAAGTACTGATGACCAGTATTACAATGCAGACTGAGCCAGATTTTGATATTGACATTAAAGAGGATGTAGAAGAAGAATGTTCTAAATATGGCCGGGTGAAGCATATTTATGTTGATAAGTAAGTTTATAAATGCATGGTTTGCTTCTTTTAAACATCGGAGTATAATTTTACTCCTTTTATTTTGTCAATTTTAATTTTCATAATGCTCGAGTTGAATCTCTTCTATTGCTTTGCCATTTATGTAGAAGAAGTGCGGGTTTTGTATATTTGCGATTTGAAACGGTGGAGGCAGCAAGCGCTGCACAACGAGCAATGCACATGAGATGGTTTGCACGCAGATTGATTTCAGCTGTGTTCATGGTACTAATTGGTCTTGAGCTTCCTTTTGCTTATTTCTTGTCTTCAGATTTGATAAAATTTTAAAATGAGAATGAAATAAAATGGGTGGTTATAAAATATAATCCCTGTAATTCTGTGCTTATTTTTGTTAACTACTTATAGCTATCTTGATTAAGAGATGATAGTTTACCTAAAGTTGATTGTCCAGATATGCTCTGCAGTAAATTTCTGTGTCCAGATATTTTAAGAAATTGTTTGTGTTGCAGCAACCTCAGGTCTACGAAGCCAAGTTTAAAGGAGAAGACTGAAGAAGTGCATACAGGCCTTGAGCGAAGGTACTGCCGTACTATGGATACAATATTTTTTGTGGGTCTGAAATATCCAGGGATACGATCTGAATATTTTGTTGGGTTTAGGTTTTCATAAATTAAGTCACAGTTTATAGGTTAATTCCTTACTTGTGCTAGGTGTATGATTACAGAAATTGTAATGTGTGGATGGTATATTTGAAATCAGTTTGCCATCGCCCATTTCATTGTATTTTAATCCTCGTACCCTTTGCCTGTCACCCTGTTTGTAATGTGGAATGCCCTCAAGGGATACTTTCTATTTTCGTTCTCATTATTATTATTATTATTTTTTATGATTCTAGGCTCAAGAAATATTTTTATTCTACAAGGGCATAAATGTCCCTCAAAACTCCATTTTCAGGTCAATTAAAATTTTTTTTTGGTGACTATTCAGGTCAATTAAATGTTTTCTATTTTAAAATATTTTAAACTAGAATGATGATAGATTATTATGGTTACCCCCTATCGTCAAATACTTCTGTTAGTTCCCAAAGTATGTTTATATTTAGTTTGAGATTAATCAAGGTTGGCGAACAACAGAGCGAACCTGCTACAGAAGATGGCTGCTCTTGTGATAGAGACGGGGGCGTGGCAAAAAGTGGGATCAAGCTCCTTGCGACGTTCTGCATATATTATCCATCAAAATTAGACAGATAGTGAAGTACTACAACACGAAACTTATTATTATTATTATTTAAACTCAATTTTGTTTATTAATTATTAGGTTAAATTATTCCAGATGTCCTATAGTTTCAAGAAATTTTACATTAGGTTCCTATATTTTTTTTTTCTTTTCAGTTGGGTCCCTATATTGTTTAAAATCTTATAATTAGGTCCCTTTCATAACGAAAACGTTAGAATTGACCAAAAAATTTCATTTCTAATGAAGATATCACAAAAACTAATAATTAATTCGCTAAATATGACATTTTTCTATATTTTAAAATGATACAATAAATATTTCCCTCGTTTTTCACATGTTTTGAGCTTCCTAAACATATGCGACTTTGACTCATGCAAATTGAGAATATTTTTAAGGAATATTGATGAAAAACGTAAATAAAAAATATATCTAGGTGAATATAAGACGTAAGTTTACAAGATATGAGGATAATAAAAAAATTATATTTTATAAATGTTTTTTTTCACACTTATTGTTAATAGGGGCCTAATTACAAATTTGAAAATGATATAATGATTCAATTTAAAGAAAAAAGTATAGGGACCTAATTAAAAATGGTGAAATTATAAGGATTAGCAGAGTAATTAAATCTAATTATTACACTGATGTTACCAAAGTTATAATGCACTCGTATTTAAGTGAGAATATAAATGAATAACCGTGTAAAACATATGCGCTGCTAATGTTTTCAAATTAAATCTTCTTATTGCTGTATAAGTTTTCTTTTTTATTCTCATTAATATCCTAAGAAAAGCATCGATTCCTGCTTTGAAGTTCGAGATGTACTTAACAAAATGTTAAAGCTTCTAAACAAACTATGTGGGAGAAAAGCAGAAATAGAATGTGGACTCAAGCTAACAAGGATATCTAATCTGTAATCTTGTCTTGGTTGTTGATGCAACAGGCCTTGGCAACAACAGTACAATAAGCAAATTTTGTAAGAGAATTATCGGATACGGATATATATATTTTTTAAAAAAGGCCGAATAAACCTTTTTTATTTTAAAAGAAGTTTTGATAAAGGGGCATTATGGGGAGAAAAAACGGGTTGTGAGTTGTGAGTGAGAGGATTTTTGATTGGGTCGTTTGACTGTCCCAACGGCAACAAGATCGTGATCTCATTGCCAGCGCTACTCATACTCCTTCTTTAGATTAGACTTGTTCTTCTCTTAATTCTCTCTCTTTCTCTCTCTTTTATGATTTTTCATTTGGCATGTCACATTTCATATTTCACACTGTTTCTCTTTGATTTCTATATATAGGTGCAGCTACCCCACAGTGGAGGCTTCTCTTCCTCTTTTCTATGCCTTAGTTTCAAATCCCAACAATACACACACATAAAGAGTGAGAAAGTTCGAGTGAGCGTTCTTTCAGCTCCTGCAACTCCTTCCAAAGGTTCCTCACTTTTCTATCTATCACTTCTTCTATCTATTGCGGCTCATCATTCATCTTCATCATTTGTGTTTGTAATTTTGATTACAGATATGGATAGGTACCAGAGGGTGGAGAAACCCAAGACTGAGATTCCTATAAACGAGAACGAGATTCGCGTTACAACTCAAGGTAGGATGCGCAATTATATCACCTACGCCATCACTCTCCTCCAGGTAGCATCCCAATTTTATCTCAAATATTCTCTCTTTTGTTATCTCTATTTCATTTTTTTTAGTGTTGGTTTTGTGTAATGTTTGCAGGAGAAAGGGTCTGATGAAATTGCTCTCAAAGCAATGGGCAAAGCTATTAATAAGACTGTAATGATTGCCGAACTCATCAAGGTGTGTTCTATTCTCTCTGTTTTTTGTTGCTTTTCTCTTTTCTTTTATTAATAAATAATGTGTTGTTATTCTATTGGTTTGATTGCAGAGAAGGATTATTGGTTTGCATCAAAACACACAAATTGGGTCAACTGATATAACTGATACGTGGGAGCCTCTAGAAGAAGGCCTTCTTCCGTATGCACAGAACTCATTTTATATATTTATTATTATTATTATTATAGGATATTCCTCTGTCTCTGCATGCTTGCATGCCATTGATTTTTGGTTTTTATGATCAGTTTGGAGACTACTCGCCACGTTTCAATGATCACCATTACTTTGTCAAAGAAAGAATTGGATACATCCTCCACAGGGTATATGAACTTGCCTATCTGTTAGCTGTGTATCATTGTTTATGCTATATCATATTCGAACTTATTGTCTGAAACAGAGGTTTTTAATGTCCCATAATTGCGAGAGGATATATGATAGATTTCTGAAGTGAAATGAATGTATATATTAAGATGTCCTACTTATGGATGTTTTCTAAATTTCACGAGTATTGATAAAAGGTATCAACATTTCTTTGTTTGTGCTTTTTCAAATTTTAGTATCACAATTTAGGCAATAGTCTTTATGTTAGTTGTTATACACTTATACTGGTTACATGCTTTATTATTTTCTCCACTGCTTGCCAAAGTTTCAAGTATTTTTTCTTATGCAGATACCAGCCTCCTCTTCCAGCCGATCAAGTAAAACCTTTAAATGAATATGAAGAGGAAGGAGGTAAAGTATGATTCTTATCGTAATTATTTTGACTGGTTAGTATGGTTGTTTTTCTGACTTGTCTTGATTTGATACAGAAGGCTCACCGGGGGTGCGAGGAAGAGGACGTGGTGGTCGTGGAAGGGGCAGGGGTAGAGGTATTGCTGACTATTTTACTGTAATTGGTTGATCAGAAGATTCCTTAGAATTTTTGTTTTGGTTTCTTTGGGAAGATGAAAAATACTTATTTGGACTCAATGTGTTTCACTTAGGCAATTACAATGGAGTTATGGAATATGGTGATGGTTGGGATGTCGTGGTGATTGGCTATGGTGGCAGAGGACGAGGCCGTGGTCTACGGGGACGAGGCCGAGGCTTTGGTGGGCAGTCGGTTGGGTACTACGATTACAACGATTATGATTCACAACCAGCCCCCCGCGGTATATTGCATGCCCATGTTATCTAGATTTGCTGTTAGATGATTCTTAAATCTAAATTGCAGATTAATTTTCAGTTACAATTTAAATCTATCTCAGGGTATATGACTATATGCTGTCATTTTTCAAAATTAAATTCTTATACTATGCTGTGCTATTTTCACCATATGGTGCTCCAGATAACCCAGGCTGCAGAAGAATTACTCCCTTGTCCTCGTTCCTTGTTGCATCATATTGTACAATTATTATCTCATATAGAGTTCCTTGTGCAAACACTAAGTGATTTTTTTTCAAACTTATTCTTCCAGGACGAGGACGTGGAAGGGGAAGAGGCCGTGGATATGGTCTTAATAATTATAGAACAGATGGAGCTGTCCGGGGAGGAGCTGCTTGATCAAGTTTGTGTTTCTTAGTATTTATGTGAGCAGTTAGAAGATGGTTGCTCTCTGCGCTTAGTTATGTGAGATATCCTGGTATTTTGGTTTTCAAAGTAATGAAGTGTTGCAGCCATGTCCCCCTTGCAGTTTTGTTTGGTTCTTGTGTAACCTCTATATTTTGTGCTAGCTCAAGTAGGTTGCTAGGTTTTTCTTTTGCTTTTTAGACCTTCTTAAATCATAATTGTAAAATCTTTTAATAGGAATTAGGAATCATAGTGATGAATGTTTTTTCTTGGACTGAATTCCAGATTGTGCTCCAAAGACAAAAATAGAATCAAGACGAAAATAAATAAATAAATAAAGGGTTTAGAAAGAGACAAACTTTTGATCATGATATTATGATCTATCTCAGATTTTAAGGAAATCAAACATGTTGCATGGCAATTGCTCCGATAAAAATGCAAATTTTTTTTTAATGAAAATTTGGTCTTCTAAATCATATTTTAAAAGGAAATTATAACGCTTTTTAAAAAGTAACATTTTTATAACATACTAAAATTTAACAATTTAATTTATTTTTTGATGATAAAAAGAAAAATCTTCGTATGAAGACAATTTTAAATTTTCACTGTAGTATTCGCCGTAAAAATTTGCTTAAGGAGAATATATCCAACACAAAAATGATACTCTGAATAACTTAGCTGGAGATTTATATTTATTTTGAAACAAAAAGAAATATGGGAATCACATTAACACATGGTACAGTAATAGCAAATTAGCAATGAGTTTGAACATAAGTGTTCCAATAATGCCCTAACAAAAACACGTTTGTTGCATTAATTAATGGGTGTTATGGGTTGAGCAGTTAGCGGCATTTATATTATTAGTTGGTTAAATGTGTTCCGCGTTGTGAATTGTATTATCATCAATCCAGTCAGTCAGATAAAGAAAGAGAGAATTGGTTGAGTTGAGTTGAGATGATCAACAAATTAATTAAAGAACTTCAAAAGTTGGTTGCTTCTATCAAATCTTTGAACATGTATTCTACGTGTATTCTCCGTTCCCTTGACTCATGAATGCTTAAAGTGAAACTGTCAAATTTGTGATTTCAGTTTTCACCAGCCAATACAGTAACCTGCTCTATGTCATTTTGATGCTATTAATTAACTACTACTATATTTAACAAAAATCCCAATAATATATTTAACTATATAATACCGACTAGTATCAATGAAGCGGATAGATCTAGAAGCTATTTAATTTGCAACTCCACCCTTGATTTAATTAATAACCAACAAAATTTGGATACATTGAAGCAAGGATTAATTATTATTATTATTATTATTATTATTATTATTATTATATCTCTAATTTCCATTATATACTAAGTTTATTATCTTAATTTGATGATGATTAAATCTTTATCTTTTTATTTAATTACTTCATTAATTTTTTGTATTTCAGAAAATTTTCATCTAATCAACTTGAGCTAGTCAAATAGGGTTTAACTTATTTGTCTGTTTAAACAAATATCAGGATTGAATTTCATTTTGTATATACAGTAATACATTAGATGAATGATAAGGTAGCAACTTTGGAATAAAGCTTCAATCCATGATGGGTTAATCCTTATTGCCAAACTTTAAGATAAAAAAGTTTTAGGTGCTCTAAGAGCAAATAAAAGCTTTTGCCTCATCACAATGACAAGTTGTTAATAAACATTTGTAACCAAGTTATTTAAGGATTTGTGACTTAATAAGTTGATTGGAGATTCTCAAAATATATACCTAATGATAAGTCCTGGAGGGTAGCCAAAAAAAAAAAAGTTAATTTAAGTATTACTGCATTTGCAGAAAATATTAATCTGAATCGGTTAACATTTTTAGCCCTAAAACTGTGACTAGTGTGGTTCGCCATAAAACTTGCAACGAAGCTTGGACCAAATCAAATTGGTTTGAAGAATATCTGTTTATATAGCCCACTAATAATATCGTTAATTTAGGGTTCACGCAAGGAACTTATCAATATATTGAATGAGAAATCTGTGGTCACTGGTCGGAATACATTTGTTGTGAATAATGAATGATAATTACTTAATTATACTTGATGATGCACAAGATTCTTCCTCACGCTTCTGACATAATACATAACTTGGAAACTTAATTTACGTAATTTATGCATCGCTTTCAAATTATTACTATCTACTTCTTTTCTTGCACTGTTTTAATTATTATTACTACTAATAACGTCTAAAATACTCATATCATTGAATTATTATTAACAACTAATTAATAATAATAATAATTGTCAAGATAATGATTGAATTTGAATTAGTTTTTTATTTCTTATAGTGTCGTTTAATCCAGTACACCAAGTGAATTTAAGTTTCATTTAAGAGTTTGCGACTATCAATGGATTGCTGCATATACAAAAAAGAAGGATTTGAATTTTGACACTTGAATAAGCAGACTGATGCATAGAGCTGCGCGCCTTCCAGGAAAGCATGAATATCATGATGAATTCTATTTTCTAGGATTCTGAAAATGATGATATCGGTTACAGTAGAGAGGTCATCAACACAGAAAACTAAGATATATAGAGTAGAAAAGTGTTAGCATTAATTAAAAAAGAAGAAAGAAAACAAGAAGAAGAAGAAGCATATTCTATGACCTAATTAGGGTTCTTCTTAACATTCATCGTTTTCTCAAAGAGAAGAAGGAGCAGCAGGATTATTAACAGTAATGGGGGCTGTGGCCATATATATATTCAAAAGAGAACGATATCTTCTTCTCTGCTTCTTTGCCGATTCTGGAATAATAATGTCGTTCCCGAAAATCTCTTGTATCTTCGCCATTATCACATCATCCTTTCGTCTCTGATCAACTACCTCATCTTCTTCTTCTTCTTCCAACAATAATAACCTTCTTCTCTTCTTCTTTTTCCTCATCTTCTCGCTCTTGCTTATTATACCATTCACGTTGTTGCTGCTGCTGCTCTTTTCTTCGTCGCTCAGTTGCATTAGCTGCTTCGCAGCTTCCATTTCCGACTCACTAATGAAGCCATGGTGATGAACCTTATCATTATTTTTATTGTGTTTACATACAGAAGAAGACGACGACGACGAAGAAGCAGCAGCGGATTCACCTGCTGCCATTGTAGCCTATGATTTGTTGTTGTTGTGGTTGAAAATAATGAAATTGGGAAGAATGGAATTAAAGTTAAGAGACACACCAAAATGATAATGAGTTAATGATGATGATGATGTTTTTGCGTAGAGCGCGTTTTGAGGGTACGTGTTGTGTGAGTTCGTTCGTTGTGAAGAAACTGCCAGGTTACTTCTCTGAACCTCACTTGAATTTTCTTCTTATTATATATTAATATTATCATTTTCTTTTTTACTTTAAAGTATGGTAGTGGCTGGTGGGTCCATGTACATTATACCATTTCATTATTATTACGTGCTTATATAATTAATTAATTATAACACAATTATCTGTAAAAAAAATTATAATAGCACTATTAAATATATTCACAAAATTAACTACTAAATAAATAATTTATATAATTATATATAAATAAAATAATAAAATTTTGGTATATATGTAATATAATATCAATAAATCTAAGTATATATATTTTATCCTCCTAGATTTAATTACGTCATTTATTTTATATAAAATAAAATTGAAATGATATTTTATTTAATCTAAAAATAAATAATTTAATTAACCTTGATAAAATAGGTAATTAGTATTATATTATATTCCGTACGTACGTGTTTCTTGTTTAATTATTGTGCTATTTTAAGACACAGATCGGTGACCGTTGGATTGACATGATTTGTCTTGTTTGACTAAGTGGAACCATTTTAGTTTTTCAATCTAACGGTTCACCGTACCGAGGTGCAAATCATCATGTGAATGCATGGATTAATAGGTTCGGGACTTTACACTTTCTATTTAATTTTCTTTCTTTCTTCCTTTCTTGGTTTTCCTAAGAAATTGAACATAAAGTTGACATGGTATGGCAAGTTGACCCAAGTCATGCAAGAAATCAGCCACGTATGATTCAATTTGTTGCTTTGTGTAGAAATTGGATCAAACGCATACTGATAGGGAAAGCTCATTATTATTATTGGTATTAGCTCATTATTATTTTATTTGTACCGCAACACTGCATTCCCCATTCCAAATTAGATGGCTTGTCTCTATAGTTTCTTTCAAATTTAGTCTCAATTTTATTGTAGCTAGTTGTTTAGGCTGGTAAAGGTTCTTCTTTATTGATGCTAATAAATTAAAATTTTAATTTTGACGCACTTTCGACGTGCATTGAGTTACGTAGCACTCACATAACAAAAATAATTTCATTTTTGTTTAATTTTGTGATTAGTCGTCTCGGTTGTGATTGTACGACTGTGTAAAACATTTTACATAATTAATGTATCAAAATGAAACTTATTAATTAAATAATCATATTATTGGCGATAATTATTTTTAATATGACCCAACAATGCGTGTAATCGCATGTTATGTGATGCAGAAGGCTTTAATATGGGGCAGAAATTAGGGTTGAGAAGAATCCGTCAATGACGGATTGTAAATTGTCCTATTCTGTCTTTACCAATGCGTCAGTAATGCATTGTTGATTTTTTTTTAAAAAAAATAATAAAACAAATCCGACGGCTGAGATGAACACACTGGAGAATCGTATGGCTGCCAACAATCAGGAATCCGTGCTTGACGGATTGGATGGACGGCTAAGATGAAGATCATGCAGCATTGTACAGCTACCAGTGAGCTAGAATCTGTCAGCCACGGATTGCTTTGGCCAAAAAATAAAAATAAAAACGAGAGATCTGACGGCTCAGATCAGGCCACGGCTAAAATCGTGTGGCTCTCCTCCTCCTGCAATGCGTCAATGACGCATTCAATGTGAACAAGGAAAAAAAAAGCTACGGATCAATGAAGATCCAACGGTTAGGGATGAAGAGTATTATATACTAACCTGAAGAAGGATTTCCTTTTGGTTGAGAGCTTACTCCTTCGAAGAATTGACAGCAATATAGCAAAGTTGGGTTTCTCACTCACTCCGGAAGCCATTGAAGATAGAAGAAGGTAAGTTTTTTATTTTTTATATATATTAGGGTTATATATATATATATATATATATGAATAGATAGTTTAAATGATAATAATCTTACTTACTTTTAAGTTTTATTATTATTGATATAGTTTATGATTGGATAAAAAAATTGATTAGTGTTGGATAAAATAATTGATTTTTAAGTTTTATTATTATTGATATAGTTTATGATTGGATAAAAAAATTGATTAGTGTTGGATAAAATAATTGATTAGTTGCTACTTAAGATGTAGTGGTTATTTTTATATATATATTAGGGTTATGAATAGTTTAAAATTATAATAATCATAATTAGTGTTATTAGTTATTATTATTGACATGGTTTAGTAGTGTAATGTTGCATGTAAATTGGTTAGTTAGAAGTTAATGAAGATATATTTATTATATATATATAGGGTTATGAATATTTTAAAATTATAATAATCCCAATTAGTTTTATTATTATTGGTATAGTTTAGTGTTGTATGATAATTGATTAGTTAGAAGCTATTGAACATATAATTTTTTATTTTTTATATATATATGAGTAGTTTAGAATAATGATAGTCCTAATTAGTTTTATTATTATTGATATAGTTTAGTGTTGTATGATAACTGCTTAGTTAGAAGCTTTAGTTTTATTATTATTGATATATGGTTTCTTTAATAAGTTAGTTTTCCTCGTACGTTTGCAGTTTACGGACTATTAGAAGCTATTGAAGATTGGAAAAAAAAAATGGTGAGGCTGAAGAAACATATCACTCACAAGTTTAAGGAGGACCCTGAATATGTAAGTTTTTACTAATTTTTATACTATTTTTTTATGGATAAAGTATGATACATAAATATATAGTTTGGGGTTGTTAATAGTTTAAAATAGTAATAATGTTACGTGATATTGTTATTGAGAATATTAATATAGAGTTTTCTTTAGTTATTAGTTTGCTTAATTTAGCTATTAGCAAACAGAATGTGCTGTTGTTATATATTTCTATGTAGTTAAATTATTGTTTGGGTTTAGGTATTGCATGAGCGACTAATTTGAGGATTACTTGATCTTGTTATTCCTATGATAATCATTTTGAGGATTACTGTATGTCATCAATATTTATGTTCATTATATTTTAAAATTATTAACAACGTCCGTGTGTTATTTTTTCCAGCGATCAAGAAGATTGCGCACAAGGCATTTATCTACTCCGAGTGACTACGATCATAGGATAGATGGAAAACTAATTAATGCCGGCTTCTATCACATTTCATAAATTAGGGGCAAAATATAGAGTCAGTCGTACCTGGTGTCAGCTCTTGTTGAAAGGTGGGACCCGAATACACATACGTTCTATCTGCCAATAGGAGAGGTTACTGTCATGCTACAGGATGTGGCAATGATTCTTGGGTTGAGTTCACTTGGAGTTCCGGTGACTGGTTGGACCACATCAAGTGTTGATGCACTGAAGGCAGAGTGCAGGTTGAATTTCGGTGTCGAGCCGGATGATGGTGACATAAAGGCAACTAGTTTCATTAAGATAGCCTGGATACGTAGGGTTAAAAACTCTATTCGATTGACCGATGATGAATCTATTAATAGATATGTCAAGTTGCACATCATGGAACTGTTTGGTACAACTC
>JASCZI010000039.1:116748-134030 GCA_036250425.1 Stylosanthes scabra
GTCCATCATAAAACACATAGCTTCTCTAAGTGCTTTGCTATTGTTAATGTAGTGATCACAATCAACATTCAGAAGATAAGGCGCATTCGAGATAATTGCTGATGCCCGTACCTATCATTACAAATTCACACTATTTAAGTCCATGGATGATAGATCGCAATTGAATACAAACCAAACTAAAAGTTATTTGAAACTTACCAGAGCATTCATAGCCCCAGCCTTTTTGTGGTGGTCAAAGCCTGGCCTTTTTTCTCTAGAAACATAGACCAATCGAGGTAACTCATTTCCTTCAATATCACGAACACCATCCTGGCCAAGGAAGACCTGTAAAAGACAAAGAATGTTACCAATTCCAAATTCAAAGATAGGTGAGATGAGACTACTGAAATCAAATCCAGTAGTCAAAGAATGATGATGGCAAAGACAAGCGTAGACTATGTCTGCTAAGTACGAATGCTTTCGTTATACTCCACATCATTGTGAATTTCGTGCAAAGAAGTCCAATGCAAGCAGGGGTATTAAGTATTAACAAGTAACAAAAAGTCAAAAAGAAGACACTTCATCTTTACCTGAATCATGCCAGGATGATCCCTCACGTTATTTCCAGGCCAAGGAGTTCCATCCTGCATGGTCCATCCATCCTCAGGAACCTTCTGTGCTGTTGCGACCAAACTGTTAATCCTCACCTTAAATTCTTCATAATCCCTCTGTACACCAAAAAGCCCATATTGTCAAATGTTGGCTTCCTAAATGTGAATAATAATAATATAAGAGCAAGAGGATAAAGTTGGAACCTTCATTGCTCTCCTTTCTCTGACAAATGCTGGATGCACTTTGTTTTTCAGATAGTCAATCTTCTGCCCGAAATACCATTCTGGCGCCCGGGGCTCAATATTATATTTCTTACAAAATGGAACCCATCTCCGAGCAAATTCAGAAGTCTCAGAAAGTGCCTCAAAAGTAAGCATGGCAGCACCATCATCTGATACGTAGCATGCAACTTTGTCAACTGGATAGTCAACGGCCAGAATAGATAAAACAGTGTTTGCTGTAATCAGCGGTGGTTCTTTCATGGGATCCACTGTACTGACAAATACATCGACACTGGATAACTCTGATGGCTTCCCTTCCTTTTCATACCTACAGCAACGTAAGAAGTCAGCATATAATTGGGTTGAAACAAAATGCAAATCGGCCAAATAAAATGCATGACAGGGCAGGCTCAACTACCTAAGTGAGAGACGATCAAGGTATGTTTCACGACGTATTGGGTACCATTTCGGAAATTGATCCATTATCCATGATACAGCAAACCATATTTCACAGATGACTGATGTCAACCACAAACCAAATGCATCATTAACTGGGTGGAGGATTCTATAGTGGAAGAAAAGCCCAAGGATTACAAGACGGAGCACTATGATCATTCTGTATGGATTTATCTTGCTTGAAGGGATAGGTAGCTTCCTAGATAGTGGTTGCCGTCCTTCATCCATCCTGATATAGTACAAGGAGGAAAATTTGTTAAATAACCAAACAAAAATATGGCAGAAAGTAGAATAAAAAAAAAATATCTATATTTTGATGTTAAACTTGCAACTTGCTAAGCACATGCACAATGCAACATGTTTCAACTAACAAATGAGGATACCTATATTCAAATAGATCGATGTTTAAGTCCTAGATTTCTACACTATACAAGAGGGTTTGGCATCAATATCATATAGGTAGGCACTTGAGTTTCACTCCAACCACGTAGAGGGGAGCAAAACAGAACTTAGTGTGAGAGACTTACATGGGCAAATCGGGATCATCAAACTCATCACCAAAATGTCCATCATTGTTGCCTCCTTCATGCTTCACCACCTGAAGTTTTTCATTCTGCCTTTTCTTCCAATCTTCCATCCTGTCTTTCCAAGACACACTGCCATACCCATATACTGCAATGTCCTTCTTAGGCACCATTGGTCTGGGTTGCACTATAAGAAAAGAGGAATCGAGGTGAGTTGACAGATACAGAAAACATGAAATATAGAAAATGTAGAACTAAACAACTTCACAAGAATTACATGGAATAGATGGATCAGCATAAGGCATGGGATGGACTCTGCTCCCATTCATATATGGAGGAACAATCAGAGCATGTCTATCAGAAGATATCTCAGGATCCTGCAGAGAATAAAACAGTATATTAGAGATTGTGGTTTGCCCGTGAGAAGTAACACACACATCATAGGAAAATCAAACATATCAATATGTCAATTTTGAGGATATACCTCCTCCCCATAAGTCAAGAGTGGGATTTCGGAATTGACAGGAGGAGAGCCATTTTCCAAATTTGTTGGGATGCCAGATATATTAGAATTAGAACCACGCCCGGTGTTAAGGCGTCCAGAAAACAATGAATCCGAATTTGGCAGGGGGCCCAAAGAGTCGGCATCCCCATAATCAAACTCATTGTACAAGTCATCAATATCATCCTCATCTTCATCACCTTCAACACGGGGGCAACCTGTAGTTCATTTATTGGTAAGAGTTTAGGAT
This sequence comes from Stylosanthes scabra, assembly GCA_036250425.1. NCBI lineage: Eukaryota > Viridiplantae > Streptophyta > Magnoliopsida > Fabales > Fabaceae > Stylosanthes > Stylosanthes scabra. The sequence continues at coordinate 119,293 of JASCZI010000039.1, forward strand.
AATGTCGGTGGCAGAGGCAGTTTACAAAATTCGACGTGAGGAATTTGTGAAAAAGGTATATCTCACCTTTGATACGCTTGTATCTGGTCTTACACTGGGGACATGCCTGATTCCCCTCTCTTCTTTCATACTCATAGCAAGGCCGACAAACAGGGAAAGCACACTCATTGCAGGCAACAAAGGGCTCCCCATCCACTGTGACCTCAATCTCATCCCCACAAATCTGACATATCTGCCCACTCAGTTCCCGGACAGATTTAATCTGAGAAGACAAAAACCAAAATCAGTGTTATTGGCACCTGATTCACAACTCTTGACAAAACTTGAGAAAGATCCTGAATTAATAAAAATATTGCATTGCAAAAAGGTAACGAAAACGAATCGAATCAAATCAAATCCAAGTTGCACAAAAAAATGAGGAAAGTGATTGCAAAGAAAAAGAGACAAAATCTATTTACAAACTCAATTATCGATGTCTTCAAGGCTAATCAAAACCCAATTAGTGGTATATTAGTATATGATACGCATCACATCAAATCTCCCCACATGGGGCAAAATGATTTGACAATCTGCTCCCTAACCCTCACAAATCAAACAATTCTTCTTACTAACATCACAAGCTAGAAGCAAACACTCTGTAAGCATTGTCGAATACTACTCCAAGAATGGTCATACCGAACCTAAATCAATCAAATCTGAAGCATACCCTCAACACCAAACAAAAATCCAATACTCCAGTTTCCGCAGAGCAGAATCTCCAATCTAAACTATCAATACAAAAAAGAAAAAGAAAAATTGAAAGAGTAGGACCAGGCGACAGCTGTAGTATGAACAAGTCAACCACCGACAATGAAGAATCCAAGAACAAGAAAGAAGGATAGTTTCTGCAGTGGAGTAGACACGAAAAGATAAACGAAGCAAAGATTTGAAGAAAGAAATCGATGAAAAAACCCTAGTATACTAGTGGATATCGAAAAGCCCCAAAAAAAAACAAGAAAAGAAAACGAGAAAGAATAGAAGAAGGCATACCCGTGCATTCTCATCGGCATTGATGAGGACGAACTCGTTCCTGTTATGAGATCCAGCAACAAGTCTTCCTCCAGTGTGCATCTTGGCTCACTGAAAAACACTGCTGGCTCTGTTGTTCTTAGTCTCAGTAACTGACTGGTTGTTGTTTGGAATCAAAGCAAGTCCGTCACGAGATCCACTTTCGCATTGCCTCCAACCACCACCGTCACCATTACCATTACCAAAACCAAACAAACCGTCACATGAAAAGAAAATCAAGAACCGATCCGAATATCCCACTCCTTTCCCTCCTTGAATTGGTAATTGAAAGCACGGAAGGAGGATAAGAATGGAGAAATGGAGAGAAAGAAGCACCGACGGCTGCTCCAAATCTATGGCAACGTATTTCTAGAGAGAGAAAGTGAGGAGAGAGAGAGTAAGAGAGTACAATACAACGCGCACACAGAACACAACAAGTAAGAGGAGATAGAGAAAGAGAGAAAGAGAAAAAAAAATAAAGTGTTGTGTGTGTGGAAATAAAGACGCGTAAGAGAGAAGGACATACAAGATACAACCCAACAACAATTTCAATTCCAATTCAATTCACTCTTCATTTACATATATTTAGTTTACACACACATAAGAAGCCCTCTAAACAACACTCATTATTAAATGGACCAAACTTAGGACGATAATTATTAATTATTATAAATACTTAGCATAGATGGAGGAGGATATGTATTTTTTAACTATTTTTTTTTAGTTTGATTTTTTTTTAGAATAGAAATAGAGCTATCTTGTTTGCTTTGGAAAATTATCTATTTATTTTTACAGTACTCGAGAGATTAATCATTAAATCGGGTGGATATTCTCTGCCACACCCAAAAAATTATTAATTAATTATAAATAATAGGGTTAGTAAGGGGGTGGGTGGGCCAGCGGTGGCGCAGGGTATGCCCCCACCGGAGTTTGGTGAATGAATGAATAATTTATGAAACGCAAATGAGTGGATGCTTTTATTTCTTTCTTCTTATCATCATATTAGTATTTTTATTTCATTTATATGATTCCTGGTTTTAATATTTTTTAGTTTTTTTATTTACATTTCGTCGGCAAAGGCAAACAGTTGTTGAGTGGGCTCTGTTAATTAAAATAGGTTAAAACTTAAAACCCTCCCTAATTCTTTTGATGTTATTGTAATTTTTGCTTTTTCGTTAATTGAAGAGTGTGGATCCAGCGGTGGTGGAACTGAAAGCTGTATGTCATCATCAATTTCATTTTACTCTTACTTATAATTCAGTTTGCACTAACAACTCACAACCCCCACACAGGAAAAAAAAAGCCAATAACAATAATAATTTTGATAAAATGTAAAAAAAAAATTATACTACATTCATTTTATGTATTGTTATATGAATAAAAATAACTATCTATTATAATTGACGTGTAAAAAAGATGGAATATATTAAAATTAAATAATAATAATAATAGTAATAGTAATAATAAATATAATTAAATAATAGACAACAACAATATTTCTCAAATCATAGCCAAATTAAATTGGAAATTTTTAGTATTTACCTTTTTAATTTTAAATTATGAAAAGTCAAGAAGTTAATTACTCTTCTTTTAAAAATTATTTATTACTCTTCTTTATAGAAAAAAGAGATTTCTATAATTAAAATACTATATATAAAATAATTTATTTATAAGTTATTAATAATATAATTTTCATATTAAACTTTTTTTTTCAAAAGATATTAATTAAGATACTTGCGATAAAAAAAATCATTAATTAAGTTGTTAATTTGTCCTTGGGATAGGTTCTACCATATCTTATTACTAAAGTTGTTGATAGTTGATGTCTTTTTTCTACTTTCTATTTTTGTGTTTGGTAGATAATTAGAAGATTTTGTGGGAGAGAAATTAGAATAACACAGCAAGTTGTATATTCGCGATAGCTGTATATTGTTAATACTTTGCTGGACTCTCTGATGTGATGATGTCTACAGTACGTTGACTTCTCTATATCTTCTGTGTAATGACAATTATGTCCCTCTTATTTATCTTTTTTTCCTCATCATCCTCTGGTTTTTTTTTTATTATTATTTTCAATTATTAATCACAACTTTTTGGGAGTTTATGACATTTTCTGGGATTATATTTATTCTTTACTTATTTCCCTTACTTACTTTGACACCTTGTGAGTAATTAGTTAATTAATTGTGGGAAACAATACTAAGAAGATGCTGGAATCAAATCACATAAATAAGTTGAAAACTGGCATTAGAAGCATATCTGTCAGAGATAATGATACTTATGCAAATGCAATTGGGATCCATTTGGGAATTTCTCCAATTTCAGTGTTGCCTTCAAAAATTTGGGAGGATAGCAGTGGAATTTGATACTAATGGTTCAATAGTAAGAAGATAAAAAAAAAAATTATTAGACAAATAAATTAATCAAATTTAATTGTTTTATTATATATTAAAGTAGTCGATTTCATTTAGTGGGACAAAATTTTGTTATTATTATTATATTATATATCTGAGTAAATCAACTCGATTTTAGTTCAACTTTTAAGGTTATGTTTGGATTAGCATTTACAAGCTCAGAATGATATTTGCGTTTATTGAACGCTTCAATTTTTTGTTTGGCTATTTTTTTTCTGCCAATGTAAACATGATTTTATATCCTAAACTCACGTTTACTTGAACAATAAGTTTTGCGTTTTCCTAACTTGCGTTTAGGTTGCACCTTTTATATTCAACCATTGATTATTTTTTTCCTACCAATTCTACCATTTAAACATCTTATTATTTTATTTACATAATTCTTATTATTTCTGTTTGTATTAGTTCTTCTCTTTTATTATTTATTGCTTACCCAGCAGGGGTGAGAGGTTCAAACATGAATAAAGTTTTTAAGAGTACAAAAAAGTACAACGTCAAATGAAATAAATAAATAAATAAATAAAACCTCTAAAACTAATAAAAATGAAACAATTAGGATAATTCATCAATTCTAAAATTAACACCGAACCTTTCTTAAAACCTTATATGTTATATTTATTATTATTATTTTTTATAATATAATATAGCTAATTAAATAAAAAAATTAGTCATAAATAATAATAATAATGAAAAATTATAACGTACTAAAAAAAAGTACTAAGAGTATTAGAAAAAATATTAGATAAAATAAACATATTAAGAAATTAAGATAATATTATAATTTAATGGCATGTCCTTTTTTATAATTATCTATCTAAAAGTGCTTTTAACTAATATTATCCAAACAATATTCAAAATCAATTTTGATATGGAGTTACCAAACATAAATCATGTTGGCACAAACTCACTTTCCAAAATCAATTCTACAAAATCAAATTTATTCAAACTTCGGTTTGAGAAACGCTAATTCAAACATACACTAAATCACTAAATTAATCACTCTATTGATTTAATAATTAATCCGACTTTCACAATCATGACTAATTCTATGTGAGAATCCCTTTCTTTTCTTGCATAAGGTATGGATCTTGTTTCATCTATTAACTATTTATTAATCGGATAGATAAATTCATAGAATTTACTAGTACTAGTATATATGTTTTTAGATGATGAGCGTGACAGGCAGATATAAAGTATAAATCATTGACATAAACTAATTAAATAAAATATGCTTCATTACAACGAATCATAGAATGATGGACAGTGCAGAAATAAAATTGAAACATGCATGCCAATAATTTATTGCCCTTGGCATACCATTGCGACAAGAAGAACATGTTACCTTTTAATTATCTATATTTAACTTAATGCCAATTGACATGAAAGAATATGTAATATACCACGAACTAATTTGATTTTATACTGTTAAGTGAAAAGCTTTAGATTTGACAAACAAGTAACATTATTTATGCAATAGAGTAATGATGGGTAATTATAAATAAAAAATATTATATTTAAATTAATATTTATAAATTTATGTAAATAATATTCATAATTATATATTTATAATATTTAATTTAATAATAATTTATAAATCAAAATTAAAATCAAAATAAAAAAATAATTACCTATAATTAAGAAATTATGTTCATTAAACTTTTATCCTAAAGCAAGGTAGTCGCTTACTCTTTTTTCTATTTATTTATTTCAAAATTTTTCTACTGAATAAAAGCTGGTAGTGACATAGTAACAAGAACCACCTTCACAATTTTGAATCATTATTAGTGGCCAAAGTGCCAAATCTGTAATCTGTAATAACATTAATATGCACAGATTAATGTATAAAATAATATATTTTTAATTTTTAAAATTTATTATTTTAAGCCAATTAATCACTAAAGGTATATCGATTCAATTAATTAACTAAGTGTTTAATTATTTTTCCCATTTTTTAACAGATTTATACTGTTAATCCATTTTTATTTTAAACCAAATCAATTTAGTGATCGAATTTCTGTTTCAATTGAACTTACTTGTTAGATCCCATTCTCAAAACAATACAATTAACTCTGTATTATCAAATTCAACTACTATACCGGTCAATAAATTCTATTTAACCCTTTCTCTTTTTTTTTCTGAAAAAAAAATTAATATATGGTACTATAAAAGTTAAGTTTAATGTAAAAGTTAAAAAAAAAAGGACTGATCATCCAATTGAGTATTCGTAACCGTAAGGCATAAGATTTAAGTGATATTGAATTTGTGGACCAATGTATATATGTATATGTATGAATATGATGGTATATTTTGATATGGTGTTAGTGACTTATATTTGGTGGGTTAGTGTGTGGAAGAAGGGTCCAAGTAGTTAGATGTGTGAAATGTACGTTGGATGGGATTTTGGGTCCACAAGTTTAATTATGAAAGTGTGTATTAAATTTGACATTTAGCTATTCCTTATATTTAACCGAATAACAATTAACATTGTCCTTTTCTTTTCTTTTTTTTTTCTTTTTTGACTTCAATAAATCAATAATCACATCATTTCATTTTTCGTACCGCTAATTTTGGACCAAAGGCCACACGATTAACTGGGTTTACTGAAACCGAAATCATCTACTTATAGTCTCAATTTTTGCAGCAACAATTAATAACTATTCATATTTCACATATCTATAATAAGGTGGTTAAACTACATTCGGATGTTTGATTAAAAATTAACCACCTTAACTTATTGTATTTATTTAAGGAATACAAGTAGGGTGACAATACTAATCATATCTGCGAGTATCCAAACTTACCAACCCGTTTAGATCGGGTTACCAACCCTACCATATGAAATTAGTAGATCGAGCTATGAGCAGCAAGGGAGCAAGGGAAAAACACAGAAACAAACAAGAAAGAGAAGAGAGCTTCTGAACTCTGATTCCAGAGATTGTGAATTTGCAAAAATTGAAAACTAAATTAGTGAAATTTTTCTACAAATTTTTTTTAAAAATGCTAATGTTGGGAATAGAACACATGATTTCTAAGTTATAAGAAAAGGCCTTGACCACTCTACTATGACTTCAATTTGTAACTTTTATACATTGAATATATAAAAACATCTTCCATTTACTTACATTTATAAATATAAAATTTTACAAACTCTAATTTTTAAATTAAACATCTCATTCTACATTCTGCTGCGACAACTATAATCTCTATAACTCTCAAATACTTACATAATATCAAGAACATTATACTCTCTCATTCTCTTCCAAGTCCCAAGCATTGAAGCAGCCGTCGAAACCTCACCATCGAAGCTCTCCCGTCACCATTGCTTCCTCTCACGTCATGACCTCACCAGTCGCAACTTGCGGGTAGGATTGGATACTCGCATGTTGAGTGCGGGTATGATTAGAGTCGAAAGATTCTCAACTCGCAGATAGAATAAGGTTGAATTATAAATAAAATATCAACTTGTGGATATGATTAGGGTTTGAACTAAACCCTACCCTATCCTACTCATTGTCAAACCTAAATACAAGTAGGTTTAGTAAAACTTTTTTTCTCAAATGTTTAATAATAAAAATTATACTTTTATGTTTAATAATTCAAAAAGTTAATAAAATTTTTATTCTTTCGTAGCTAAGAGTCTCTTTGAGAGTCATTATAAGTAATTTCTCAAAATTAATTCTGGTTGATGTTCAAAAATTAAAATAATCAATTAATTTTATATGTTAATAAAATATTAATTTTATATTGAATTAATTAAATTCGATTCTTTTCGAATTAATACAATTATGTACTGACAAAGATCGATTTATTGATTTTATACTTTTAATTTACTAGTTGACAAATGTATTAAATGTTATATATTATTAAAATCTACAACTTAGAGTTTAGGTTTTTTTTTGGGTGGTAGAATTAGAGTTTAAGATTTAATAGTACTTGATGTTTATAGTATTAGCTAAAAATAATAAATTCTGTTGGGTATGTAGTATTAATCATATAAAAAATAGTCACAAATTAATGACTGCATATGAAAGTACGTATTTAATATTTTATAAACTTTTTTTTACTATATTACTACAAATAAGTTTGATTGTTTATTTATTATAAGTTTAATATTTTTACAATCAAAATTTTGATTATTAATTAAATTAAAAAATGTATATTAATATGTATAAGTATATACGAATTACATAATATAATGATAATTAATTTAACGAAGCTACTTAACATGTCTAGATCATATGCTTACACATATTTGTAGTTAGATTACACAAAAACCATAGCCACCTAATATAAAGTAATAATTCACATAACACTACTTGCTAATCTAGCTCTGGTACCACTTAAGCCTAAATTATCCTTGTCAAAAAATTAAAAACCCTAAATAATTAAATGTGATGCTACATTTCATCTTATTTTGTTTTTTCTATTAATGTGATGCTTTGTATTTGTTCCTATTTCGTTGGTTTTTCTAAATATAAAATTAATTAAAATTTAGAATAATAATAATAGTTATTATAAGTTATGACTTTTATGCAATGTCACAGCCCACATGTGGAGTATGACTGTCGGTGGTGATATTTTAATTGAGAAAAAGGAATCGTTTTCGTAAGTTATAAAAGGTTGTCCACGTCACCAAAAAACAACGGTGATCGTGATTTGCGTATGATTACTTTTGTAGTTGCGCGATTAACAAGTATTATCAACTTTTTGTCACTTTAATTAACTAATTAATTAAATTAAGACGGTATTTTATAATGCTTGAATATACTATACTATATATAAACACCGTATATGAGCAGAGCAGTTCAATTATTTGTCCTTTAATGGAACAAATTAAATACCAAATTAAGACGGAGGGGTTATTTTCTAATCCCATATTCCCCGTTTCAAAGTAATTAAGCTAACAACTACACATGTGTTTCCTGCATTAATATAATTATGTCACTTCTAGAGACTAACCAACTTTTTTCTTTTAATTATTTATTTATATTCAATTCAAACATTGTTCTACGGTTCACTAGAGGATATGATAAAAAATACAACTGAAAATTTTTATTAAAATGCATCAAAGTTAGGTTACATGTTATATTTACTTAATCTACAATTGTAAATGCAAGTAAATACTAAAAAATATAAATGAAGAGTAATTTTCTAAAAGGATTAACGGTTTTCATTTCCGTATATTAATTAAATAAATAAATAGATTGGATCAAAATATATTTTTTTACTTATTACATTGTTTAGTTTGTGTATATATTTCAATATCTATATAATGAGAAATGCTATGTGTATAAATTTTATGTCAACTAAGTCCAACTAAATTGATGATAATGCTCGAGTGAACGAAAGATGAAAATTATTTTTGTAGAAATTAAAGTAGATTAATTTACTTAATTGATAAAAAGACTTAAACATCTAACATCACCCTAATTGATTATAATTTTGGCCACAAGTTGTATGTGTTTTCGATATTTGACACAAAGTGGAATTATAATCCTGAGCCTATGAAATATGTATTTGAATGAAAGAAGTGATGACCCAAATTCTTGGTTGATAAATGCACGAATCAATCACAAAATCGCATGCCTTGTCTTTATGTTCTTTTTTCCTTTTATATGATCAGTGTGTTAGATTAATACTCTCATCAATTAATTAACAAATTAGAAGGTTAATTGAAAGAATGGTTGTCTTCCAGTTTTATGCGTTACATCACATAGATCTTTCACCAGTTAATCTTATGCGCGCACTTAACAACAATATTAATAAGTTAAGGGTATCTCAATCTTAATTCGTGATATATGAACATGGTCCATTTTTTGGCAAGTACCTGAACAATTCTTATGAATTTATTGAATAATGAATTTAAAGCAACATTAACTAAAAATACTCAGAATTAACTAAAAACTTGATACGATCAACTTAATATAAATAAAATAGAGAGAAGCAATAATGCAACTATGCAAGGGCATAGTCACACCACAATTAATTTGTTATTGGATCGTCAATATTCCATTCCCTAGCGAAACGTTTCCTCTAACCCCTGTCTTTTGCAACGTGAATTCTGAACTTAAGCAATGGTCTTTGATGCAACTAGCACAACGAATTTTTCTTTTCTTAAAAAAAAAATACAAAAAATCTTTTGATAAAAGGAAACAGAAAAAAGCTATTGGCCATATATATTGCAGTTTCCCCACCTTTCACCACAAGAATAAAATAGAACGAAAACGGAAGAGAGTTCAAAACAAAAAGATCAAACTCTTCTTTTAAAAAAGATGAAGAAAATTAAAGTAAAAAAATTGCTTTTAAATTAAGATGGTTAAACTTATACATAACATAAATTATAAAATTAGTATTCACTTTAATTTTTTCATCTAAAAAATCATTTTCCCACACAAAAGGTAAGAACAAAAATAAAGTAGTATTGACCAATATTTAGTGGATTATATTTTGTTAACTTTTTAAATGTTATAAAAAATAAAGGAAAAATTAGCCATGACATTATTTTGATAATGAAATAATGTTTGAACAAAGTCCCAAACCGGAGACAATCTCATTCAAAATGTGGCTAATTAAGAACTAAATATAAAACGGTATCATTTAAAATTGTAATTGATGACTTTATAAAATACTATAACTAATGAGTAATAATTCTTTTTGCCAGTCATAATTATTATTGATAAATACATTGACCATTACCGCATAACTTAGGTATGATATTAAAATAATTAATCACCTTTTTACGATAAAGAAAATAAAACTAGAAAAATGTCGAAGGAAATATTGAGTCAAAAGCTGTTTCTCCTTTTAGTCAAAATAAACCAAACTTTCTTAAAAAAAAAAAAAGTTGTTCTATACTTCTCTTATATAGGAAAAGTAGTAAATCAAAGATATTTTAATAATAATAAACACAGAAAAGAAAACTTCATTACTAGTAATTGTTGCATTCTTGTTCTTTTTTATAATCCCCACCTGAAAAATAAGGCGCATTGTGATTGGTTAAGATTAGGAATACACAGGCAGGAGTTGAGGGGCAAATCACAATAAGTGAATCATAATAAATTGGGTTAACTAAAAGAACATTTTTTCTTTTTTTTTTTAATAATATTAAAAGAATAATACTAAGGAATTAATACAGAGCCAATGAATATAATTAACGAAATAATGGATGATAAAAAAAAAAAATGATATTGGCTTCCTATTATCTTTATTGACTATCAAAACTTTCTCATGTTAAAAACAAAACGATAACAATACATGTAGTATATATACATATATATATTTATTTATTTATTTTAATAAATATATATTTTTTTAATTATAATTCAATTTTTTTGTGTTGAATTTATTATTTGTATCTCAAAATTTTTCTATTAAACTGTATTATTTTTATGCATAAATTTATTAAATATAAAAACTCTTATATATATATATATATATATATATATATATAGGTAGATTTATTCTTAAAAAATAAAAAAAATACGTATATGATTATGATTAGTTTATTAATTATTAGTGTAAGTAAAGTAGTAGTCCATGGTAGTGAGTGAGTTAACAAGAACATGCCACGTTAAAAGAGCATGTGAGTGAGGGGTGAGGCCAGATGACAACCTAGCAGGTTCCAAAACCATAATTTAGAGTGGGGCCCACACGAGTAAACAGCTGGCGATGCGGTGAGAGAGAAGAGAGAAGTGAGAAGTGAGTAACTCAAGTCTCAAGTCTAAACTCTCAACCATACGAATATGCCAATTAACACAAAACTTAACCACAACCAAATCTGAAAGACCTAACATACAAACTGGGGCACCACCATTGTCGGAACCCATAGATATTTGGACATGTTCATGTCACTGGCTCCAGCCTTGCACTATAACACACCACTATTTCAATTCGTGTGTTGCAAAATCTACCAACCTTTACTCTTTTTTTTTTCTTTCTTTTTTATGGGTACGGATGTTGGCATCAATTACATGGTTTCAATGCTTTAATTTCCTCTCTTTCTATGAACCGTAAGTGCTAGTGTGGTAGCTGCTTATTTTTTTTATATATATATAAAATTGATACATTACTATATGTAACGTAAGACCGGTCAATTCAGATATCTAAGTTCGTTTCTTGCCTATCAAAACTGTCGGTGGCTTTGTGCTACAGTCCTCTCTCTCCTTTTATTTTTCTCTTTTTCTTTTGGATTTGCTTTAAATAATAATACAAAGCTTATACACCGCTAGAAGTAAAGGGTATTATTATGTTATAAAAATGGGACATCACTAGATACAAGTCTTCCTTTCCACCGAGTTTATTGAAAAAATGAAAATGAAATTTTATTTATAATTTGACAGACCAACAACTCTATATGATCAATACCCGATCAAAATCAAATACATAAGATAGATTGGTGTAACATATACATCAGCTAATATTCTATATATAATTCTTTATTGACTAGAACAACATAACATGCATTGAAATCAAGATTCATTCTTCTTCATTTTTTATGCATTTCATACCTGTCTTTAACAATATATATGTTTTACTGAATTTTCATTAATAAAAAAAGTATATACCATACATTTTTATTTTGATACTTAAAATATCAATCGGTCATCAAACATTTTTTTTGAGATACGCAAATTATACGCACCAAACATTTTGATACTGCAATAATTCTACCGACAAACACCATGAAAAGGCATCAGAACATATATATAGCAAAGTTAGGTACAGTTGCCATTACAGGATGGACAAATATGTGACTAAATACGGTTGTCTTGTTAGCGGAATTGGGTTTGGAGATAACTAAAGTTAACCAAAATAAATTGATGTTTAAACAGCATTCATTTGGCATGTATAATCATCCAAAATAATTTTAATTTTAATATTCAATACAAAAGCAGGTTAAAATAATGAGTCTGAGAGATGCAATGATGACGATGATAATGACAATAACTACCAATATTATGATCATCATTGTTATAATTGTAGGCCACATGTACAAGAGTCTCAATCTTGGATGCGAAACTGTGACAGCAAGACCCACACGTAATTACAACAGCAGCAGCAACAACAACAATGAAATCAAGTTCTTCGTGAAGCACAAGGGGTTTGATCAACGCCGACAAGTATTCATATTCGTATATATTCTATTTGCCAATTGCCATAATCAAAATCCATGTGTTTTTGTACAACATTGTGAATCTTGATTACACATTTTTTAATTAACTTGTGTTTCAACTATGTTTAGTTTAGAGGACCATGTTTCGTTGCTGTAAAACTTGGAATTCATCCTTTTGCCATTTGAGCTGGAATTGAGTAATTGGGGAATCAATAGTGAAGAATCACATCACTAAAATAACAGTGTCAAATCCACTTATTCCCCAACATTTTTCACTAGCAAAAATCCAAGTTTCACATTTCCCAATTAATGCTTGCCCAATGGAAATGATAACAGGTGAAAACCAGAATAATCTTGACTGCATAATAATTGAATAGAAACACAACTCATTTTCTCTGCATGGCCACAAGTGGATTAACCCATACCCCTTTTCCTTTTGGTGACAAAAAACTGTTTCTGACATTTAATACAAGATCAGAGATTCAGTAGCTAAGACTCGCACCTTGAATTAACTAGCTTCCAAATCAAATGCACATGCAGTTCAAGGAACAAGGATATATACTAATAATATAATGTAAGCTGAAGTAACATGGTTTCTGTGGGCTTCAAATGATTTTGGACAAGTCAACATTACTCTATTTGGGCATTGGTATGGGCCGAGTAGACACAAGAGAAGCTTCCTACTTGCATTTTGTTCCTATGTCTTCCATACTCGAATGGTGCCATCCACAGAAGCAGTTACCATGCAATTTTCCTTTGGGTGATAACTTACACTTGTTACCTGAGCAAGAAAGTCCACGTGGCTTATATCATTGTTGACTAGTCTTAACTTTCCATAAGAAGTAAATCCAAAGAAAACTAAGCACAAATATTTACATCTCTAAAAGTATAGTATCTATCGCATTATATAACCCAAAATGCCATCAGTTATGGCAGAGAAATACCTACACTTTTTTGGACAACTAAAAAAAAGGAAGAGAGAATTGAAACTGACAATAATGAGATGCAGCATTAAGAGATTTAATTAATTTGACAACAAAGTTCCCGAAAATATTTCAAGAAGATCAGCAGTGGATATTTTTTAAATCGATAACTGCTGTAGATGTTGTGTGCAGGTGACAAAAACTGTTTCATAACTGAATTGTCACATTACTTTAAATTATTGTTTGTTGGTGTAACAAATTTTCACATTGGTGGCCCCAACAAACTAACACAAAAGGAGAGGGACATGATCCGCTTCCTATGGAATCATATAAATCTAAATGAACGAAAATCACAAATCTGAAACAGCATTTAGTAAAACCATATCAAGTTGGGATTAAAACTTAAGAGGAAGTCATTTTCTTCTGTCAAGCTTAAGGCGGAATTGAAAACTTGAGGAAGTCACAATCATGGTTCCAAAAAATCATTAGCCAATGAAAGGTCCATAATGTCCTTTCAGACTTAGTAGTAAGTTAACATAGTTTCTAACAGAACTTCCATCTAGAAAGAGTATAGTAGTCAAAGAGTTTACCACTGAGTTATGAGCCCTGAATCTTGACACGACCGAAGCATCTACAAGATCCCAAAAATAGATGTAGCCATCCTCAGAGCCAGCAGTTACATGAGCATCCGTATTGGTAAGGCAGCAATCCAATTTAAAAGACTGAGGATAATTAATTAGAAATGGTTACCAAACCTGATAAGATGGATTAAGCCATAAAGGAACATGGTAAAGTTGCTTAAAACACACACAAAATATGTTTCTGGAATGAATAATTGTTGGAACCAAAATGTGGTACACCAGATAAATAAATATACAAATTGCAGTGAAATTCAACTTGTAGCTTACAATTAATTGGGACGTAAATATGTTATCTTCATGTATTATTTGACATACTATTTGTAATTGAAGAATAGAAATAGAAAGAGGTTTAAGTTTAACATTCTGAGAACTAACCTTATTAGTGTGACCTTTATATTCTTGCAATAACTCCCCTGTAGATCTGCCACAAGAAAGTATGAAAAAAACTAGCAGGGAGAAAGATCCATGCTAAACTTGCTCAAAATGTTGTCCACATACCTGTCCAAAAGACGCAGAGCCGAGTCGAGACAACCAGCTAGAATGCAGTTGCCATCATTTGACATGGATATGCAGTTAACAGGTTGCCCTAAGTTATCAGATG
>JASCZI010000039.1:141037-171568 GCA_036250425.1 Stylosanthes scabra
GGTTTGCATTCTCAAACATATTTCATCCCTCTCATTTATGCCAATCTTGAAAATATAAAAATCAATCGCATCAACGTATTCACATGTGCCTAACAATGGGGCTGCTAATAATCACTGAATGTAATCAAACTTATGACGTCAAAATTTGGTTAGTTAGTTATGTAATAAAATATAAGTGGATTACAAATTTAAAATAAGTTAATAAATACATATATTTATAAATAAAATAATTAAATAAAGTATTTTTGTTAAAATTTCATCTTTAAAAAATAATAATAAAATAAAATTTTCTTATAATATAAATTTTAGAAATAAAAGCGATAGGAATACTTGTGTGTATATATATATAATAAGTAAATTTAGTAAATTTTAAGAAATAAATAATATATTTTAATTGATAAAATATATAATAAAAAACTAATAAAATATATTTTATATTTAATTTAATAAATGTTTATTTATAAATAAACATTTAAATAGTGAATTTAACTTATTAAATTTTATATTTAAATAGTTTTATAATGAAAAAGGTTAAAAATAAAAAATACTCAAAATAATATAATTTTAAATTGATTTAAACAAAAATATATTTAGTCGTAAGAAAAGTATCCAAAAACTTTTTTGGTTTGGTGCATACTCAAGCGTATTTAATCATATTTTTAACGTATTCGTACTCGATTCATATCGGATGCCAGTACTTTTGTTATTTTTGCTCTATTTATTCAATAGAGTAAAAATTGAAAATTTTTTTTGTTCTTATTAACTTTTAAAAAGACAAATACAAAATTTGTTCCTAAAAAAATTACTATTATTTGTTAATAATGATGAATAGTATTTTAATTTACAAATAAAAAATTAGTGAAATAACTATATTAATTTATTTATATTTTAATTAATTAAATAAGTAAAATTATGGAGACCAAAATTATTTTTTTAAGGGAAATAAGGAAAAAATTAAAATTTTGTTGTGTATTTTATGAAAGAAAATTTCCTCTCCTATTTTTCCCCTCTCATTTCTTTCCATTGCAAATCAACTTAGTGTTTTATGGCATTATGGCAAGGACCAAACAAGTACGTGCTTCCACAATGAAAGAAATGATACGAACCCAGGGACAACGGGATAATTAGTGACACCCCATTCATTCCTGATTGTGTGGAGATCGGTATGGCAAACCCCACTAGAGGATTTTGATAGTGACGTCATCAGCTTCATTTTCCCTGCAAACATGCATATATAGCAGCAGTAAGTAGTGAGACATACATGTAGCAGAAGGAGGACAATGAAAGAAGAAAAAAGTGAAGAATAATGGTAGCTAGGTAGATACCTTAATGTGAAATGAAAGGGAGAGAGATAGCCAGAGGTGTCTCTTGCAGCCCAGCCTAAGACATTGGAATTTGATAATGCCATCTTCTCTACTCTTGTATTGGACTTACACACTTTCTCTTTTGATATGATATCATACAGTGAGATACCACTCTCTATTTATATGCTTCTAAGGTATTTAAGAAGACCTACAGAGCTAACATAATTAATATTTTTTAAATAATTAATTAATCATATTTAAAAATAATAATTCTATTTACAATTAACCATCATATATTTATATATGAATATATATATAAATTTATTATTTTTTATTGTGCATTTTATATTTTATGGTAAAGTACTATTTTGGTCCCTAACGTTTGATCCATTTTTTTATTTTGATCCCTAACGTTTAAAACACCATATTTTGGTCCCAAAACATTTCAATTTTAATCAATCAAGTCCCAATTTCAGCGTCCGTCCTATTTAATTATTTACAATGCTTTTATCTCTAAAATATGTTTGCGTCTCTTTCTCTTAGGTCTTCATCGTCAAGGTGGGAACATATAATGATGAAAGATAGTGTATTTTTTATTTATATTATATTATTTTTTCTTTTTTTAATATTAATTTTTAATTATATTTAGTTGTTCTTCAACGGCAAACTGAGCCGTTAGTGCCACGTACATCTGCAACGGCCCTAAGAGGAAGAGACACATTTGTTTTATAGATCTAAGTATTATAAATAATTAAACAAGGGCGAACATCATAATTGAGACTTGATGGATTAAAATTAAAATGTTTTGAGACCAAAATAGTACGTTTTAAACTTTAGGGATCAAAATAGAAAACTGCCCAAATATTAGGGACCAAAATAGAACTTTATCCTATATTTTAATTTGTATTATACACTAGTGACTAATTTTAATGGTTAATTTTGGTGTTTAAATACTATACCCATTTAAAAAGAGGTAATTAGGCTTCGCTGGGGAAACCAAAAGTTGGTAAATTTGGTGTTTAAATACTATTCCCATGTCTCAATAGTTTCATCAAATTTTTAATTAGATCTCTATATTTTTTTTCGTTTTAATTAGGTTACTATATTGAATTTAAACTTTAAATTAAGTCTCTAACGTGATAAAAATATTGAATTTAAATTTTAAATTAAGTCCCTACCGTGACAAAAACATTACTTTTAACGAAATATTCCTTATTAAAAATAAATATTCCACCTAAAGTGTATTTTAAAATTCCCAAAATGCCACCACCTGTGTCTCCACACATGGAATCATACAATGATACAAACATGACCACAAAAATGCAAGAAAAAAATATACCAGTTTTGTGCACAAATCACAAATCAGATGTGGAAAAAAATCAACAAAAAATTTAACAAATCCTAGAATTAGTTGCCAATTGCCATAGTTGCTTCCAGCCACGCGGATCAGCTGTCGCCAGCTGCAGATCACGAGGAAGGGAGCCACCATCAAAAGGAGAGAGAGAGCTGATGAGCTTAAGTGCGTGTGCGCGAGATGGAACTGAACCAGAGGCTAGGAAGACAGTGCTGGCGAGGAATGAGCGAGTGTGGGGGAGTGCCGTACCGTCACCGCCTTTTTGGATCGCGGTGGAGACTCACTTGAGAACGAGAGAGGTAGATATATGAGTTGTGTGTTGCATTTGAGACTTGGAGTGGTGTGACTGTTGAAGGTGTGATGAGAGCAGTTCAGAAATGCACACATTTTGGAATTGAAGCAGAGAAGAGTAGAAGATGATGAACTTAGTTCAACAGAATGGCAAAACTCAATGCCAGTCTGCAACTTCGTTGCTATATATAGAAGTAGCTACATGTGTTAAATGTACTCAATTAAGTTGCTGGTCTACACTCTTATAGATAAATATCTCCTAACTACCAGTAACTAACTGCCCAAAAAGAAATAAACTTAGTTGCTACTGCCCTACTGCTACTCGTTCCTTACATTTCACGTAATACCTTCCCTCAAGTTTGGACTATAAATATCATGGAGTCCTAACTTGCTTAATAGACCAGAAAACACAGTAGGTGCTAGGCGCTTGGTTAAAAGGTATGCAACTTGCTCATGAGTTGATATAGGTAGTAGGTGTATTAGTCGTTCTAGTAGTTTATCTCTTACTACATGACAATCTACCTCAATGTGCTTTGTGCATTCATGGAAGACGGAATTTGTGGCAATATGAACTACCGCTTGGTTGTCACCGTAGACGCTAATGGGAGCTGTATATTCCATGCTGAGATCCTTAAAAATCTTCTTCATCCAAACTGCCTCGCGGGTTGCTGAGGCTAGTGCTCTGTACTCGGCCTCTGCTAATGAGGAAGCAACTGTTGTCTGCTTCTTGCTCTTCCATGATACCACGACACTACCAATATAAAAGCAATAGGCACTAATGGACCTCCTAGAATCAGGGCATGCTGCCCAATCTGAGTCACTGAATCTTGTCACCTTCAGATTAGATTTAGTAGGGAATAGGATACCCATTGCTAGTGCAGATTTGACATATCTCAAAATTATGTGAACTGCTTGTAGATGGATATTAGTGGGTCTCTCGAGAAATTGGCTCAACTTGCCAATGGCATGTCTAATGTCTGGTCTAGTGTTAGCCAGATATAGCAATTTTCCCACTAGTTTTCTGTAATTAGTGTTGTCCAGTAGAGGCTCCCCCCATCCTTGGACAATTTGGCACCATAGTCCATGGGAGTGGAGATTGGTTTGCAATCTTCAAAACCTGCATCTCTTAACAAGTCCAAAGCATATTTCCTTTGGTATAAGGCCAAGCCACGGTTGCTGCGTGCCATTTCCATTCCTAGGAAGAATTTGAGGTCACCAATGTCTTTAATACGTAACTTGGCATCTAGGAGTGCTTTGACGAAATTGATTTCTATCAAATCATTTCCTCTAGTACTACATCATGTACACAAATTAGCAGGGCAGTAAATCCAGTTACCTGACTCTTTGTGAAGAGGTTGTGATCAGATTTGGACTGAATGTAACCATCAGCTAGTAAAACAGATTTGAGTTTGTTGTTCCATTGTCTGCTCGCCTGTTTCAGGCCATACAAGGACTTCTGCAGCTTGCATACTGTGTTTGGAGGAGCCACTTATTCTGGAGGCACCTGCATGTAGACCTCTTCATCCAAGTCACCATGTAAAAAGGTAGTATTCACATCAATTTGTTTCAAGAACCAACCCTTAGCAGCAGCTATAGCCAACACCGTTCTTAGTGTGGTAAGCTTGAGGACAGGGCTAAAGGTATCCAAATAGTCCACTCCTGGAATTTGGGTAAAACCCTTGGCGACTAGGCATGCCTTGTGCCTCTCAATACTGCCATCTGGGTTATGTTTGAGCTTGAAAACTCACTTGCAGCCAATGGCTTTCTTCCCAGGTGCAAGAGGTGTAAACTGCCAGGTTTGAAGATGCTCCAAGGCATCAAATTCGGCCTTGATAGCACTTTGCCAACAAGCATGAGATATTGTATCTTTATAGTGCTTAGGTTCTATATCTGTGGAGATAGCTAGAGAGAAGGCTTTATGCTTTGTTGAAAGTGCATCATAAGAAAGAACACGTGAGATGGGATACTTGCTCAGTGATGATGCTGAGCTGCTCATACATTGATAGTCATTAAGATGAGATGGTAATCTCCTTTCCCTATTTGACCTTCTAAGAGGTGGGAGGGGTAAAGGTGTTGGTGCAGCTACTTCGGGAAGTGTAGTCTCTAAGGGTGACACTTCTACTTCAGGGTTCACAGGTTCTAAAACTGATTCAGATTGTCCTAAGGGAACTATGGACTGTGGGGATGCATTTGTGTTTGTGTACTCAGTTGTGGAGTTAGTGGAGAGCTCAGTCCTAGACTCACTAGTTGATGTATTTGATGAAATGCATGGAATGTGATTATGTAATACAGGAAGTCTATGTCTTGATGGACCTGCATTAGCTACCTGTCTTGCTAAGTTTGAAGTTCCAAATGAAAATAATTTTTCATAAAACGTCATATCTCTTGAAAGAAAAATTTCCTTTGATTTGATATCCAGTAAAATGAAACCTTTTGTTCCTTCCCTGTATCCAAGGAAGATGCATTGCCTAGCTCTAGGATCTAATTTTTTTCTGTCAGCAGATAAAGTGCATGCATAGGCTAAATAGCCAAATACTTTGATGTTTAAGAGCTCAGGCAATTTTTGTTGTAAAATTTGATAGGGTGACAAATTGTGCAGGAGATGAGATGTGATACGATTGATGAGAAACACTGCATGTGAGGTAGCATAGTTCCAGTAACATTTAGGCAAACTCGATTGAAAAACCAAGGCTCTTGTTACTGCAAGTATGTGCTGGTGTTTTCTCTCAACGATTCCATTCTGTTGAGGAGATTCCACATAGGTTCTTTGATGAATAATGCCAGTAGAGGCATAAAACTCTCTCATCAAGAACTCAGGTCCATTGTCACTCCTAACTATTTTTACAACTTTATCAAATTGTGTCTTTGCAAAATTTACAAATGATTTCAAGAGATTTGAGGCTTCTGATTTTAATTTAATGAATTGGATCCAAGTGTATCTAGATTTGTCATCCACAATGGTTAAAAAGTATTTGTGACCATGAATGGAAGTAGTTGATAAAGGACCCCAGATATCTACATGGACCAATTCAAAGCAATTTTTAGAAATATGATTACTATCAGCAAAAGGTAATCGTTTCTGTTTAGTCAAGTGACAAGCATTATATGGAAGGTTTGATTTATTACATGAAATATAAGAATGCTGATTTATTAAGATTCTAAGACTATTGTGTGGTAAATGTCCTAGCCTATAATGCCATATGTCTTCATCTTGAATGCTTTGAAATGTCATGATGTGTGTATCTGTATTGTGTAGAGAATGGCTATTCAATGTATAAAGTCCCTCAACAACATCAGTTGTGCCAATCATCCTCTTGGAGCTGCAGTCCTGTATCTCACATAATTTTTCAGAAAAACTCATAATGCAATGCAATGAAGCTGTGAGTTTGGACACTGAAATTAGCTTATGATTAAAAGATGGTATGTATATTGTAGACACTGAAATTAGCTTATGATTAAAAGATGGTATGTATATCTGACGTTCCACTATGTGGTTCTGCCATCGATGAATCGAATCTTGCTTTTGTGCAAGTTCAATCACTACAATTCTTTGAGGTAATCAAATGCGTAGGGACTAAGCTTTCTTCTTCTCAAGTCTCGCTCTAGAGTGCGCTGTTGCTCTCTTCTCCACGCTCACCGCACCATGTTGAAGGTGTGATGAGAGCAGTTCAGAAATGCACATATTTTGGAATTGAAGCAGAGAAGAGTAGAAGATGATGAACTTAGTTCAACAGAATGGCAAAACTCAATGGCAGTCTGCAACTTCGTTGCTATATATAGAAGTAGCTACACGTGGTAAATGTACTCAATTAAGTTGCTGGTCTACACTCTTATAGTGTGCAGCCAAACTACTAGATAAATATCTCCTAACTACCTGTAACTAACGGCCCAAAAAGGAATAAACTTAGTTGCTACTGCCCTATTGCTACCCGTTGCTTACATTTCA
This sequence comes from Stylosanthes scabra, assembly GCA_036250425.1. Classification (NCBI taxonomy): domain Eukaryota; kingdom Viridiplantae; phylum Streptophyta; class Magnoliopsida; order Fabales; family Fabaceae; genus Stylosanthes; species Stylosanthes scabra. Next base: position 147,933 of record JASCZI010000039.1, read on the forward strand.
CGTAATAGTGACCATTCTTTGGTTTTGGGAATGATTCTTTTATGCAAGAAACTTTTAAGCTTTATATGAGAACCTTAAGCTAATTAAAATTGTTATATTTGTTTGCCTAAACCTTGCTTATTTCTAAATGTTAGTAGTTTTAATATACTTCCTTGAACGTATGGAAAAGAGATGCAATTTTAGTTGATAATTTGGGGGATAGATAATATAAATGAAATCAATAATGATCAAAGTGAAAATATTGCAATGGAGATTGAATTTTCATTCATCTTCTTTCGTATTTTTAATTTGTTAATTGTCAATTCTAATTCTAATTAAGAGTAAATAAATTTTTTTTAAAAAATATTATTAGATGCTTTCAATTCATATATAAAAGCTCTTATGTTGAATGTTATTTCAAAAACAAATTATTAACCGGTATTTATAACAAAAATAATTTTAAACACTTTTCATTTGCTTTCCCAGCAAATAATAATAACTCTTGGTATTGACTACTGTATATACTCTTCATGACGCTCTGGTCGTGTTTAGGTGGTTAACAAAAATATATTGTGGTTTTTTTTTTTTTTTTTTTTTTTCCAATAGTTCAAACAACTAGAAAAAACAAAAAGCACTTGGATTGAGATATATGCCAGTGTGGCCATGGCATGATACAATTACAAGTACAACTAAACGAAAAGCCAACAAAATAGAACACTTAATAAGGTTTTAATTTTATTATTCTGTCCAACATGAAAGATTTGAAGGAAGTTTCTTCTAAATGTTACTGGAGGATAAGGAGTTGGCAACATCAATGACAAAGCGATACTTAACATCAGCTTTGCTGAGCCTTTCCATAGCAGTGTTGATCTCATCCATCTTAATCAACTCAATATTTGCAGTTATGTTATGCTTTCCACAGAAATCAAGCATCTCCTGAGTCTCCTTCAGCCCTCCAAAGTTGCTTCCCCCTATAAGCTTCCTTCCCATGACCAACGGAAAGATAGGCAGCTGAAGAGGCTTGCTAGGCAGCCCCACGGTGACAAGCTTTCCATTCAACTTCAGCAGACCAAACAAGGAAACCAGCGAATGAACAGCAGAAATCGTGTCGATTATATAATCCATGGTTCCGGTAGCGGCCTGCATGAATGAAGCATGTACAAAAACAACAGGTTTAATGTTCAAAGTAGTCCGAAAGATATAGTATTCTTCAAACAATAATTCTATAAGAATAAATGATTTAATCAATAAAGTTATTTTAATGTTAAATAAAATTTTATTTATGTGTTATTTTTTATACACACAACACACTGAAATAATATTCTATTTAGTATAAAAATAAATAGCTTGGTCAGACCAAAATTACTTATTCAAATAACATTATTCTTATTCAAATGTTATATTAATCCTAAAAAATACAATCATAGTCAAATTGATTATTCTACCAATCAGATGATGACATGTCATTTTAAATGTTATGCGTCACAAAATTATTGAATAAAATGTTATTTATCAACCAATTATTTTATAACACATGTCATTTAATTAAAAGAATAAAGTTTTAATTGATTTCATGGGCTAATATGATTATAAAACAATAGAATAAAGTTACCAGCTCATCCTTCTTAGGATTTGTTTTTCTCTTTATCTTTAGTCAACAAAAAAAAGAAAAAAGTTACCAGCAAAGTCTGAATGAGAATCACCAAACAAAACAAGCTCATTTAAACATTTTCGGTTTTGTATGATCTCACCTTCATCTTTTCAGGGTCAGAGGAAAGAAGGAAAGAATCAGCCCTGAGAAGGTCAATGGCTTCAGCTTCCTTGCTGGGAGAGCTACTAATGACAGTAACTTTGAGACCAAATGCTTTGCCAAATTTGATGGCAACGTGGCCTAAGCCGCCGAGGCCGGCCACTCCCAAATGCTTGCCGGGCTCTGTCATCCCATAATACTTCATTGGACTGTACACAGTGATCCCAGCACATAGCAGCGGGGCACCGGCATCAAGGGGTAGGTTGCCGGGAAATTGAAGCACATAGCGCTGGTGTACAACCACAAAATTGGAGTAGCCGCCCTGGGTTCGGGTCCCTTTATATGGAGCGTTATAGGTAAACACAGGTTTAGGACAGTAACTCTCCAGATCCTGCTGGCAAGACTCGCATTCCTTACATGAGTCCACTATTACACCAACACCAACTCTATCACCTTCCTTAAATTTTGTCACATTACTTCCAACTTTTGTCACAATTCCAGCAATTTCATGCCTGCAAAATCACAGTGTTTGTATACTGAAACATGTTAGATACTGCACAACTAGTAATGTTTGCCTCAAACTACTATTGTAGAATACACATAAGAAATAAATTGTTGCACTAATCACATCATGAAAATAAATAAATTAATAAATAAACAAACTAATTTACATTAAGTTTTTGCTTGTCTCGTAGTATTAATTATGTGTACTACAACTAAACCCTGAGCTTTATATATTGTTTTGCGTAGTTTAGGTTCCTATGTTTACTGAAATGATTTCCGCTGGTTTGTGTTATGCCATTATTTTATCCCGTTTAATAAAGCCACACCTAATCCATTCTGAATCATACTAATTATTGGAGATGCCGAATGCCAAAACTTGTATTTAGACCCTTTTTTTATATATATTAAAAAAATATATTAGGCATAGCATTGACAAAATAAATAAATACTGTCGTATAACACTTCTCTAATTTTATTAGTGTTTTTAATTTTTTTTCTTTCGTATAGAAAAATAAAGGGTAAAAGGCAAATATACTTCTGACTTTTTTTAAAAATGGACAAAAATATTCCACTTTGTTAAAATACCCATATACTTCCAATTTTTGAAAAAAGTAGACACTAATATCCCTCCGTCGGTCTAACTCACATGTGACCATTATGAAGATGTGTGATGTGGCTAGTCAATGACGCCTAGCTGACCATAACAGAGTCACATTGTAAATACCAGGCTCGTAATGAACATTAGACAGCAAAACAAAGCCAACACCCTCTTTTACATGAACTCTTCAAAATTAAGGTTTCATTCATCTAAAGGATCAGAATCGACTTTCATTTTGTTGTTTAATATCAATTACGGGTGTGGTCTATATAGCATGGCTCCGCTACAGCCAGCTAAACGTCGTTGATAGCCACATCACACCTGTTTTCATAACGGTCACACGTGAATTAGACCATCGGAGGGTAGTATTGTCCTCTTTTTTCAAAGGTTAGAGGCATATAGGTATTTCAACAAAGTGGATGGTATTTTTGTCTAATTCTAAAAAAGTTAGGAGGTATATGTGTATTTTACCCAAAAATAAAAACATGTTGATTGTTATTACGCAATAAAAACATTGCAGAAATTCTATCTATAGTCTATTCTTATTATTATTTGTGGCAATTTATGCGGATGAAAATTGAAAAGATGAATCCAAAATGAACCGACTGAGGGACTCTCGTTATGAGGCGTGACGGTGACAAAAGAAGAGTTGTTAAGTGTTTTTAATGATGGCAACGACCAACCAGTACGTGTGTCCCACTCCATCTCTCCAAAAACACTTAAGTTGCTGTCAGATATTTATTTACATATCCAAGCTATTGAATATTTGAATCGGTGATTAAAAAAATGTCTTTAAATTTGTCAACTATACTGCAATTTTTTGTTTTTAAATATGACTAGAAAAACAAAATACTTTTTTTTTCGTTTTTTATTCTCAGGAAAGAAGTGGAGCAATAAGACAGAAAGAAAGAATTTGAACGTATATTGGCAACTGGAAAGTGTACAATTGAAATGAAAAAGAGGAAGAAATGATACAGACCCGGGGACAACAGGGTAAGTAGTGAAACCCCAGTCGTTCTTGACTGTGTGGAGATCGGAATGGCAAACCCCGCAGTAGAGGATTTTGAGAGTGACATCATCAGCTTCATTTTCCCTACAAATATAACATACCAGTAAGTATTGAGACATCCAGAAAAAGAAGAAGAAGGAAGATATGGAGATACCTTCTTGTGAAATGGAAGGGAGAGAGATGGCCAGAGGAGTCTGTTGCAGCCCAGCCAAAGGCATTTGATGATGCCATCTTCACTCTTGTATTTGATTCCCACGCCTTCTCTTCTAATGTGAGAGTTCCTCACTTCCTTATTGTATTAGTTATTACTTATTACTGCAATCACTCCCTCCCACTATTTATAAGGTTTTTTTTTTTTTTTTTTGGTCTCCACTATTTATAAGTTAACCGATATTTTCATTAGTCTCCACTTGATTTCATCTCCCTGTGAGAAATGTAGGAATTTCTCAAATATTGAAATAGAAAAGATTCTCTTTTTTTTTTTTTAACTTGAAACGGAAAAATATAAAAGTGAAGGATTTGTCAAAGACAGCAATAAATGTCACCACCGATGCCGATCTCTCTTTTATTCATCCTCATCCGTCAAATTAAATGAAATTTTATATCTCTTTTCTTTAACCAAGTAAATTTTAATCACTTTTTTTCACGTGCACGAATAGAATATTACTATTAGAACGAACAGAAAATTATTTTAAAATTTATTCATGTCAATTATAAAAATATGTTCGTTGTATATATAAATTTCTATTCGTACAGTACACACATAAACAACTTGATTGAAAAAAAATAGATGTATGTCTAAAGTTATTGTGATTCATTATATTTTTAAAATAATTTTGCAGTTCAATAATTCAACACATCGACAAACACTTCTATAATATGACAATTATTTAGGGAAAAGTAAAAACTGTAACTAAAATTTTAAAAGAAGTGTACGCGGTATTTTTATTTTTTGCCCTAATTTTTTTCGAAACCTATTATATATATAGGTATAAAGATACAATGTGGATATAAAAATATTTTATATATATAAAGCTCGACGGATATAATGCAAAACAAGTAGATAAAATATTAATAAAGTGTAACTTAAATAATATTTGTTATTATTTTTTGGACACTATAATATTTATTATTATTTTTTTTGGACAAATATAATATTTATTATTTAAGATGGAATTATAAATGACTTGCGAATGGGCTGCTTGTTTGTCAAATGCCGAATCTCAGTTATTCATTAATAGCTTCTCAAGAGTCAAGGTCCCCCTAGAAGATACAAAGTTACAAACCCACCAAAAAAAAATTATAATCATACCAACCAAAAAATAAATAAACATGTGTGGTCTTTTGGCGTAGATCTTAACATGAATTTACGACCATTTTACCAATTTATTGTAGTTTTCAATCATCAAAATTATCTTTAACACTTTCAAAAACGGATAAAAATAATAATAAATTTTATTAATGACAAAATTGTTCTTCAATTTTTTAAAAATCTAATAAAAATATAAATAATTATTGAACATTTTTATCATTAATAAAATTTGAGATATTTTTATTGGATATTTAAAATTCCAAGAAAAAATTAGTGGTTAACCCTTTCTAAAACTTATTACTGAAATCTCATTGATTTCAAAATACTTATCCAAATGACATATTTTGCCATGGTGACACGTGTTATTTTTTTTTTGTTAAGAAAAATAATTTAAAAACCTAATTCATAAACCTAAGTTTAGTCATAATTTTTACAGCGATAAAATTTTATATTTTTTATATTTAAAAAGAATAACATTTATGATTGAATTCTTTACATTTTTAAGTATTAGTTCTATAATTAAACTTATGAATTAGATCTCTCTATCACAACTCTTTTACTAATTTATATTTATTAAAATTTTTCATAGCTAGTATAGATGAAATAAGCAAAAAATACAAAAAAGTATAAATAATTTTAATTTAAATTTAATTTTTAAAAAAAAATTTAAAAAACTTATAAATTTTAACAAATTATAGGTTTTCGTCTGAATTTAAAGTCTTGTCATTCTTGTGGCCAGAGACGAAACTTAAGAGAGACAACGGGGGACAGGGCTCTAAATGTTTTATAAAACTTTTAATAGTAAAACTATATGAAGATTGTTACGTGTAAAAGTAGGCCTTCAGCCCAAATAGGAAAGTCTTATTAGTTTTTATGAGTTAGTATAAATATAGATAGTGTAAAAAACGATAAAAAAAAACAAGTTAAAAAAGTAGCAAACACATTCTCTCTCCGTACAATACCATGCAACCATCCTCTACGGAGGAAGAGGTGGACCTGCTCCACCGGAGTAAGCGTAAACTACGAAATGAGGACGGTGGTTTTGGAGGAGATACCTCCAGAGTAGTGCGAGAAGAAGACTGGATGCCGGATAAGACCAAGTTTGCTGATGGTGACGGCAAACCTAGAACATAAGCTGACCTGGTAAGGCGCGGAAATGCTGCTTCTGATGAGGAATCTAGCGATGATGAGTTCTCCACTGATAATGAGGACGAGGAGATGACGGAGGAGGAACGTACTGAGATGATGCAGATGACCCAGGTCCGACGAGAAGCAACTAAGAGATGCAGGAAAGAAGAGGAGGCTAACCCTTCCATCTCTGTCAAGAGGCTTGATAACGGCACCATAAGTGTCACAGCGAACAAGGCGGAAAAGAAGAGGTTGGAAGCTCCTTGGAAGCGAGCCCTTATAGTTAAGCTCCTGGGAAGAACAGTCTTTTATGCAGTCCTCCGTCGGAGACTCGAAGCCATGTGGGCGAAAAATGGGAGTCTTGACCTAATTGACATTGGTAATGACTTCTTTGTGGTTAGACTCTATAGTGAGGATGACATGGAATTTGTGATGGAAGGCGGCCCTTGGCTCTTGTTTGATCACTACCTCTCTATAAGGAGATGGACTGCCGATTTCAATCCATTTGGGGCGGAGATTAACAGAATTGCCGCTTGGATTAGGTTTCCTAGCTTGCCTCTGGAATATTACAGTAAGAGATTTCTGGGTGTGGTGGGAGACGAGATAGGGAAGACACTGAGGGTTGACTTGAATACTGCAAAGCAGTCGAGAGGGAAGTTTGCTCGTCTCTGTGTGGAGATTGATTTAAACAAGCCTCTTGATGGAACATATGAAGTGAATGGCAGGACCTACCAAGTTGAATATGAAGGTCTTCATATGGTGTGTTTTTCTTATGGCAGATTTGGCCATGTGAAAGAAGCTTGCCCAACCAAGAAAGACAAAGACGACACGGCGGAAACTGCCAACCAGCAACCATAGAAGAATTAGGAAGGCCTTCCAGCGGGCAGTGCAACAGACAGGGGCAAGAATGTAATTTCTGAGCCTCAAGAATTTGGACCGTGGATGATAGCACAGAGGCAAAAAAGGACAAAAAGGCAACCTGGTACAAAGGACAACAGTAGCACAAAACGTAAAAATGGCAGAGAGGTAGTGGAGAATATGGGAGAAAGGATGCGGTACGAGGTTATATTGGATCATGACAACGAGGAGAATATGATGGCTGATAACGGTATCCCTAATATCCAGGACCCTAATCCCAAGGAAGATTCCATGCAGGCTCAAAAAACGTTCCTCTCAAGGAGTGACATGAGGAAAATCAAAGCGCAGAATGGACCCCACTTGACCAATCCTTTCTTGAAGAGCCCACCTCAGACAGCCCAAAAAAGCACCTCTGCGACCCAATTGGCCCATAATGTCATTACCCATGATAACCCCAACCCCCCTCGTGTTGCTAATGGCCCACACATATCTAACAACGTCCCCCCACACCACTCACCACCCCGTCCCATAACCCTACCGTAACCCACCCTCCTCAAACCTTTCCCCATCATCTCTCCCCTTTCACCTCCCCACCCCAGCCTGTTCTCTCTGGAGGATCCGTGGTTATGGAGACTCCACCGGAGAATATGGAAATTGTGGTGAACAGCGAGCCACCTGACCCTGGAGAACAATTGTTTACTGGATCAGATATGGATGATATTTTGGCTCAAGGATCTCAGGCGATTATTGCCTATGGAAATATTCCCCTTAACGTAGGGGGGGATGTCGAGATGGCCCAATAGGCCTCTGCTGGTGCACCCGTTTTGTTCTTGTTTATCCTTTTGGGTTCCTGTTAGCTTTGGGCTAGCTTCTTTTCTTTTGTTTTAATGATTTTACTATCCTGGAATGCCAGAGGGGTTGCGGGCCCAAAATTCTTTAGAACCATCAGAGAATATTGCAGGCAGTACAGGCCTGATTTTGTTGCTGTCCAAGAAACTAGGTGCAGTGGGCAAACAGCCCAAAACTCCATTTGTAATGCTGGGTTTAACTACAATTTAATGTGGATGCTAATGGCTTTTCAAGCGGGATTTGGCTTTTGTGGAACAATCCCTCTTTTAGAGTTGATGAGATCAGGCGCCACCATCAAGCTCTCCATGTCAGAGTCACTCACCTATCCATGTCTTGGCTGCTGACTATTGTTTATGGCCACCCCTAAGAGAGAATCAGAGCTGATGTCCACAATTTCATCCACTCTATCGCTACTTCGGTGCAAGATCCCTGGCTTCTCTGTGGAGATTTCAATGATATCAATAGTCTGGATGAGAAGAAGGGAGGTGTTGTGCCTGATTACAATCGTATTAGAAGATTCTGTGACTGGATTGACTCTTGTAATCTCATCGATTTGGGATTTCTTGGCTCGCGTTTCACTTGGAGAGGCCCCATATGGAACAATGGTGATCGTATTTTCCAAAGGCTTGATCGTGCCCTCTGTAATCAGGATTGGCAGATGCTTTATGAGAACGCTGTGGTCGAAACTCTTCCTAGGGTTAAATCTGACCATCATCCCATCCTCATTAGGTGCCTTGGCCCTCGTGGTAACCAAAGAGCGAGGCCCTTCCGTTTTGAATATATGTGGACGCTTCATGAGGAGTTCCAAACTTTTCTCTCTCAGGTTTGGCATAGCAATGCTCCCCTCACTCATAATGTTTCTGATTTTGTCAAAAGCATTAAGGATTGGAACGTTAATGTCTTTGGCCACATCTTTAAACAAAAACGTTCAATCCTGAATAGACTAAATGGTATCCAAAATTCCCCCAGATATGGGGTCAATTATTTTTTGGATAATCTGGAATCTGAGCTTCAAAGGCAACTAGAGGATATTCTTGATAGGGAACATATTTTTTGGATGCAAAAGTCCAGGGAGAACTGGATCCTCCATGGAGACAGAAATACTAGGTATTTTCACTCCAAGACTCTCATCTGAAGAAGGCATAACAGGATTTTAAAAATCGGAGGGGGAAATGGCTGCTGGATAGAAGAAGAGGTCGTGCTGAAAAATCACATATGCGCCCATTTTATCAACTTATTCTCTGATAATGCCCCTAATAGAAATTGCTGCATTAACACCGAGACTACTTATCCTACTGTTGTCTGGAGAATGTCCAAACCTACAGCTCCCCCTTCACTCCTGATGAGGTCAAGCATGCTATCTTCTCTATGGGCTCTTTCAAAGCCCCTGGAGATGATGGTATCCCTGCAGGTTTTTATAAAGACCAGTGGCACATAGTTGGGGAATCCTTGGTGAAGTTCGCTGAACAAGTGTGGCAAAATCCTAGTGGAATTAAAGAGATTAACAACACCCTCCTCACTCTTATTCCAAAAGTTGAGCAACCTGAAGTTATCTCTCAATTCAGGCCAATTGCTCTCTGCAATGTTCCCTATAAGGTCATCACCAAAATGATTGTCAACAGACTAAAGGCTACCCTTGATAAGAGAATCTCCCCTAATCAATCCAGCTTCATCCCTCGTCGTCGAATCCATGACAACATTATTGTTGCCCAAGAGATTGTGCACTCTATGAGGAGAATTAAGTCTAAGAGAGGGTTTATGGCCATAAAGATCGACCTCGAAAAAGCTTATGACTATCTGAATTGGAACTTCATTGAGCTCTGCCTTGGCCAGTATGGCCTTCCTGCCAGCCTTATTAATGTCATAATGCATTGTGTTAGAACTCCTTCTTTTCAGGTGCTCTGGAATGGCGAAGCCACTAACAAGTTCACTCCCAACCGTGGTATTAGACAGGGAGATCCTTTGTCTCCCTATCTGTTCATTATTTGCTTGGACAGGCTGTCTCATATGATTGAGGACCTGGTTCAGAATGAGGATTGGAGACCTTTCAGAATTGGTAGAAACAGTCCTCTCATGTCCCACCTCATGTTCGCTGACGATCTCATGCTCTTTGCTAAAGCCTCCAGTAGACAAATGGAGATCATCATGAACTGTCTAAATACCTTCAGCCAAGCCTCCGGCCAAAGTGTTAATTCACAGAAAATGTTGATTTATTACTCGAGAGGAGTCCCTGTTGCTGTTAAGGAAGGTATTCATATTTAGGCGGGCTTTCAAGAAGCTAAAGAAGTTGGGAGATACCTTGGTGCCTACCTTATGGATGGCCGTGGCAAAATTAAAAAGTTCAAACATATCTTGAGTAGGGTCAAAGGAAAGCTTTGTGGTTGGAAGAGAAATTGCCTGTCTCTAGCTGGGCGTATCACTTTGGCTCAAATGGCCATAGCTCCCATGGCGAACTTTTCCATGCAGCATAGTAGGGCCCCAAAAACCATTATAAAGAGTATTGAGAAAGCCCAGCGGCAGTTCATTTGGGGCTCTGAGGAGGGTAGGAGGAAAGCTCATCTCATCAATTGGGAAACTCTCTGCCTCCCAAAGAGTTATGGTGGCTTGGGTATGAAAGATCTTGAGAAGATGAACACGACGTTCTTGGCCAAAATTGGATGGGAATTAATCAACAAGCCTAACTCTCTCGTGGCCTAGGTCCTCTAGAGTAAGTATGGCAATGACAATTCTTCCATTTTGAGTAGCACAGGGGTTGGAGACTCTGAGCTTTGGAAAGCTTTGTTGCCTATATGGGAGTTCATCAAGAGTAGCATCCACCATAGAGTTGGTAACGGGGAGAATACGTTATTTTGGACTGATAACTGGCTGAGTTTAGATCACAGCCTAAAAGATTGTGCCCTTGCTGGGGCCAACATTCAGAATCTCCATGCAACAGTCAAGGAGATGAGAACAAATGATGGCAATTGGAATGTCAACACTCTTACTAACACCCTCCCTGATCATGTCATTCATAGAATTCACGCTCTACCTGCGCCTGCGGACTCGGACCCTCCGGACACCATCTCTTGGAAACATGCTAATGATGGCTGTTTCTCAGTCAGAACTGCTTACTCTGCTCTCTCTCCCATTTTGGGACCTATGGATAATATGTGGAGAATCGTTTGGGGATGGAAGGGCCCTCAAAGAGTGAAAATATTTTTGTGGCAAATGGCTCATCAAAAGCTACCCACAAATGACAGAAGGTCTCGTTGGTTTGGATCGTCCCCTTTTTGTCAACACTGCCAGAAGGAGGTTGAAGATATCAAACATGTTCTCGGAGATTGTGTCAAGGCTAAGGGAATTTGGCAAAGGCTGGTGAACCCTCATCTCCTCCCCTCTTTCTTCTCTGATAACATGCATGATTGGATTGTTAACTCTATGCAGCAAAACCGAAATAGACACAAGGATGACCCCTGGGTTTTTGTCTTCCCTCATGCGTGCTGGTTCATGTGGAAATGGCGCAACAAAGAAATTTTCCAGCCCCCTTTTAAGAGGCTTAGCAATGGCCACATACCCATCCTTGAGGCGGCACAGAATGCCCAAAGAGATCTAAGCAAGCCTAAAAGTAACTCCCTTACGGGCACACCTTGTGAAATCCACATATGTGGGAATCCTCCAGCAAAGGATTGGATCAAGATTAACTCTGATGGAGCGGCTAAATTAGACATCAATATGGCTGGCTGTGGGGGTCTGATTAGAAACTCAGACGACCAATGGATAGTTGGTTTCACGAGGAAACTTGGGAACTGCTCTGCCTTTATGGCTGAGCTCTGGGGGTCTATCTTGGCTTGGATCTGGCTTGGTCCCTGGGCTGCCGTAGCATTTGGCTAGAAAGTGACTCCCAAGTTGTGATACACAACCTCTCCAAGATCAAAGATCGCCATCAAAGTGGGGTGGTGCTATACCATAGGATAAGGGAACTCCTTCATAGAAATTGGAAGGTGAAGTTGTCTCATGCTTACAGAGAAGCAAATTCTTGTGCCGATTGGATGGCTAATTGGAGCCTTGATCATGACTATACTACCAGGATTTGGAATTCCCCTCCTTCCGGAATTCAACACTTGCTGTCTAATGATGCTAGGGGCGCCCTTATGCCCCCTATTAACATCCCTATGTTAAATATACTCAATTAAGTATATTATGAATAAAATAATTATTTCTTTCTATTTTAGCTCATTTTGAAAATTCTCTTTTCTCCCTAATTTTTATCTTTCCTAATTTCTCTTCTATCATAAATCTTCTTTCTAACAAAGACCTAATTTCCCTTTTCTTTAGACTTCATCATTCATTTTTCCATTCATTCTTATTAAACATTATGATAATAAGATATTTCCTTTTGAAACCCTGATATTTAGAAATTTAAAATTTAGTATTTTATTTGATAAAATCACTCAAAAATAATAATATATCTTACTGAAAAAACAAATCATATTATATTATTTATATAACTATCTAATCAAATATTACTATATCATAATTTTTTTTGGGTAAAGTATACTTTTTGTCCCTAACGTTTTCGAAAAGTTTCAAAAATACCCTTAATGTTTAATTTGATTCAATTTTACCCTTAACGTTTAAAATAAATTTCAATTTTACCCCTGAACGTTAATTTCTTAATAGTCAACCCTTAGTCAACTTTATTTTTCCAATTTTACCCCTACCATTACTACCACCACTGTCACCACTCCACTCCACCTATTCACCTTCCTCGGCCATTTCTCCTCCCCCAAACATAGGCATGCTTACCATCACCACCACCACACAACTAACAAGCACAACACATCACCTCCACCACACAACTAACAAGGACATCACATCACCACCAACAATCCACCACGTACTAGATCTTGAGACAAAAATAAATAGAAAATTCATGCCACAAACGTCTTGAACAAATACAAGCTTTTATTTTTTATGGTTTTTAACTCTCCAGACATCAAAATAACCAAGACCCATACCCAAAAATTAACAAAGAAGAGAAAGCGGTGAACTAAATTGGAGGAGAAGCGGTGGGTTGTAAGCACTAGCAGCGAAGGAAAACGATGCATAAAGAAATGTGACTAGTAGTGGGAAGCGACGCCGATGCACGAGTACAAAGAAGCAGCGGCGACCAACGATTCACAACTAGAGAACAGCATCGACGTGCGTGTATAGAGTAGCGGCGGTGGCCAGAGAGTAGCGGCGGCGTGCAAAGCAACTCGTTAACAGTAGCAATGAGGAGTAGCAAATACGTGTGAAAGGTGATTGAGGGAGGGAGTGATTGTTGAAGGTGTGGTGATGGAGTGTTTCTATTTACAGTGATGGTGATGATAGAAGTGATGTTGTGATGAAGTTGATGACCACAGTGAAGACAAGGATAATATTAGAAAAATAAAGATAAAATTTAGGGGTAAAATTGAAACTTTTTGAACGTGAAGGATAAAATTGAATTAAATTAAACGTTAAGAGTATTTTTAAAATTTTTCGTAAACGTTAGGGACAAAAAACATACTTTACCCTTTTTTTTATTATATCTTAAATAAAAAGTTTTTTATATAATAATATGAATTTAATTTCCATGCACCGTATCGTCAGTACAAAAGTGTTTTACACATGCATCCAATTAGATGTTATCACATCATCAAAAGCAATTAATTTTCAAACCCACTACTTATAAAGTCATATAAATACATGAATCGGATTGTATGACTGTATAAAACTCTTTACACTGTCAGTGCAAAATTAAACTCTAAATTCGAATTATAACAATAAATTAGTTATTTTGCATTTTATTAGTTTTTTAATCTAATTTTATACTACATAAACATAATTAATAATAATTATTATTGTTATTTTATTCTTCATATAGACTAATAAAAAATTTATAAGTTGTAATTTTCAAAATTTTGATCTTTCAAATAACAGTTCCTAATAACAAATATATTCTCTTGTAAATTTTTTGGAAAATTGGATAATTTTTATACATTTAATATAATATTCTTTTTATATTTTATTGATTTTTTAATTGATTTTTTCGATGAAGATTAAAAAAATTTTACATACAATTTATGGCCCCTAACATTTCATTCAAGTTCCACCACTTGCTTGTGGCTTGTAGTGGCTTCGGCTTGAAATGTTTAATTAGCTGCTGCTTTTATTCTCTTCGTTTTACCTAACACCTTTGGGAAAAGGCATGCATTTGTTAATGCTGTGAGTAGTAGATATGCGTTAAAAGTTTGCTAGCATACAAGTCATGACATTGTTTCTTTTTTCCCTCAGTAAGTGACACCTCCTGTTGAAGCACTTCAAAAAAAAAATCACTTTAATGTGCTTATTTTGATTTAATTTATTCGAAACTGACGTTATTCGCAACGCCATAATTAAAAGTGGTGATCTTCTAAACCTTACAATAAGACTCGACGGTGGCCGAGTAGTGGAATGTTGGGTGCGTAAGTGTGAAGAGTGCGTCCATGGGTGTATTCGTGATATAAGCCTAGAATTAAGATTGTTGTTCAATCCACCGTAAAAAAAAAAAACCTAGGTCAAATGGTTTTTGGGTTAGTGTTGAGGGATACGATTGTTTGCTAAATTAATTATGAACTATTGAAGTTTGTAGCTAGTAAGATTACTTCAAATGGTCACTCTAGTGTTTTCACTATCAGATTAATTATAACAGTAATGCTACATGTACACTTTATTTCACCAACTAAGTTCAACCAAATAAAAAATTAATACTCCCATCCAAAGGAGTGTGTAACACACGCCCCGTTTCACTTCTTTTTTATCTCTTTTTTTCAATGCACGCTTATGCTTCTTCTTCTTCTTGTTTTTGCCTTCTTCTATTTCTTCTTCTCCTCTTCTTCATCACCACCTTCACTTTCACCTCCACCTCTACCTGCTCCTTCGCCTCTGCCTTCACCTCAACGTTGTTTCTTCTTCTTCTTCTTTTTCATCGCCTCCGTCTTCCTCCTCCTCTTCCCCCACCTTTGCCTCTGCCTCTTCCTCCTCTTCCTTCCCAATATTAAAATAGATCTGAGTTGTGATGAAAGAAATATAAAATTAACCTGCTGTGGAGTACCAAGTGGAGAAAAAGTATCATATATAGAATTTGTATTTAGCTTTCATGGAATACAAACACAAAAAAGAAAGTAAGAAAAATGCTTGTGCTTCTTCCCATTGTTTATATGTTAACTATTGTTACTATAGATTTGGGATGATTATTCTGTTAGAAAAGTGAACATGCTCGAACATAATTTTTATAATTGTCACGAACATGTTTTTATAGTTGACATGAACATGTTTTTATAATTGACGTGAATAATAAAAAAAGAAATGAATAAGACTTCAAAGAATGCTCGAACATGATTTTATAATTGTCACGAATATGATTTTATAATTGACATGAACATGTTTTTATAGTTAACATGAATAATAAAAAAAAAGAAATAAATAAGACTCCAAAAAATGCTCAAACAGAATTTTATAATTGTCATGAACATATTTTTATAATTGACATGAACATGTTTTTATAGTTGATATGAATAATAAAGAAAAAAACAAATAAGACTTCAAAGAATGCTCGAACATGATTTTATAATAATTGTCACGAACAGGTTTTTACAGTTGACATGAATTATAACAAAAGAAATAAATAAGATTTCACATGCAATACTCGAACAAAATTTTATAATTATCACGAACATATTTTTTATAATTAATATGAACAAGCTTTTATAATATACATGAATAATGAAAAAAAAAAAATAAATAAGACTTCAAAACCCTTTCATGTATGTCAATTGTTAGATGTTCTTGTCAGAAATACACAAATTAGTTAAAAACATACAAAATCTTATGAACCGAAGTAAGTCACTATTAAATACTTTTGTGCATAACATCTATCAAAGTCTTTTCATGTCAACTATAAAAATCTGTTTGTTGTACAAATAAATTTCTGTTCATTTTTTCTGTGTGCGCGTGAACAGTGCGGGCGTGAATAGTGCGTGTGTGAACAGTGCGTGCATGAATAGTAACTACTTGGTTGGAAAAAATAGGTGTACGTATAGAATTATTTAGGTGTACATATATCTATGTATTCATTTATGTATTTTTATAGAGTTGAATCCTATTCTAGTTTTTGAGATTCGCGGGTTGCACCAAAATAGTCTATAACATTTCAATTGCACTATTTTAATTCTCAAAATTGAAAAAATTGCACCAAATTGATCCCTAATTTCATTTTCATTTAATTCTAGCTAATTCTGTGAATAAATTAGGCTGTCGTCCGCGTCGGACAACATGCAAAGACGTTTATTCATTTATGATGATAAATGGTTATTAAAATAAATGTTATTTAATACATAAGAAACATAAATTGAAAGGATATGGATTGATTGAATAGTAGGCTATGTTGCTTTCAATAATGATTTAACGTCATAAATGAAATAACATCATTTTTTATTATCCAATATGCAAGACAGTTGTCACATTATTACTTATGAAATTAGCAAAAATTAAATCGAAAGATAGGTCACGACTAATTTAGTGCAATTTTTTCAATCTTGAGGATTAAAATGGTGCAATTAATCAGACTATTTTAGTGCAACCCAAAAATCTCAGGGACCAAAATAAAATTTAACTCTATTTTTACATTTAATAAATTCATGTGTCAAGTATAAAAATAATAAAATTTAACACATAAATTTTGAGTACAAAAATATTATAGTTTAACAAAAAAAAAAATAAATCACAGAAAAAGTAAGATTTATTCTACTGAGATTGACACATGATAGTGTAAGCCTTGCAACTATGTTTTTCTGTCATTTTAATCGGCCACATGACTTTAATTGTTTTATACTTGTCACTTTTTTTTTTTATGTCACTTCTATGTTTATCTGCTGTAGCTTTTTTATCTTTTGCAGTTAATTTACCCAAATGCCATCATTTGGTAAATTTATTTTTTAAATGCCATTCTTTTAAAACTATTGACTCAGCTATCATTGTTTGTCACGGTGGCAGTTGACTAATTTTTTTTACAGGGCTTATTAGGAGGCCTGTTTACGGGAGGCGCCCTCTTCACAAAAGACGCTAAAGAGTTTCGCGCTATGATACATGTTTAGGAGGGCATTTTCGTCATTTTAAAGATGAAGGGCAGAATGGAAATCTTGTCATGTTCAAGGATCAGAATACTAGAAGACTTACACTATGCCGATTTTGGACATCAAGAAGACCAATGGTTCGTATCAAGAGAAAATGCATTGACTTGGAGCGCAAGGAATTTGGCTTCTGTGAAGTTACTTAGAGTGCAAGTAATCATAAGAAGAGAACTAAGTTGATTGGATTTAGTTCAGATTCTGAAATTACTTGAAGATTAAGTAATCAAGTTAAAGAAGCTTAATTTTTGGAGTATTTAGGAAAGTTTAAATTTGATTTTGTTTAGTAGTATGTTAGGAAGTTTAAAATTTAAATCAAATCTGATTTAAATTAGTTATCTTATCTTATCTTAGGTGTTAAGATTTGACCTAACCTAATAGGATCAAATCTTATCTAATTTAGTTAGGATTTAATTAGGGATCATATCTTTAGTTTAAATTCAATTTTAAGATCTTATCTTTAGGAGTCTATTTAAATACTTTTGTAAGTCATTTTTTTGGAAAGAAGTTATTGGATGAATTTATTTTCTATTGTTCATGTAGCATGAGTTTCTATGTGTATTCAAGTGAGGTGAGTGATTTGCTTTGCTTGTTGCATCAAGAAATTGGAGGATTCAACCTAAGATAATTCTTAGTGTTAATTCTTTCAGTTTCATCCCTTTGATCTAGGTTGTCAAAGACAGGTTCTTTGAAGGCCTAGTAGGGAAAACCCTTCCGGTGACCTAGGTTGCTAAGAACAAGTTTCTTAGAGGTCTAGTAGGAAAACCCACTATCTCTTATCTATTTTATTGTTTCCGTTGTATCGTGTCTTTTTCTTTATCACGCTACGTGTGCAAGAGGCTCTAAATGGAATAGCGTCTTCAGCTATGAAACCATTTTCGGAAAGGCGCCTCGTGTACAAAAATCACCGATGACAAAGGCGCCTTCAACACAATCCAATGTTGTTTTGTTTTGATTTCCTGTTTGTTGGATGTTCGTCGTACCTGATAGATAATCTACATTGTCATATATTTGAAAAATATAAAAGTCTCAAATTTTAGTAATATAACAACCAAAAAACTTAGGCTGTGAAACAAAAAAAAAACTTAATAAAACAAGTAAACAAGTGCGTATAAGTTAAATTGCAAAATGCAAAGCGAAATCTATCCAACCAAACAGTGCAATACAATATGAGAAAATAAATCAGGATGGTGAAGAAGGTGGTGGAAACTGACGTGAGGGATAAGGGTAAGGATATGGATATGAGAAGGGAAAAGGGAGTGGTGGCACGATAATATTGCTAGAAGAACTTCCAACCACTTTGGTATGAGGAAGTGGTATCAAATAAACTACGTAATCTTGATACTGATATGATTGCTGCTAAAAGTTTGATGTTGGGAAGGTGGCTGTGGAACACTCAACGTAGGAGTGGATGACTGAGTAACATGATGGAAATGGCTAAGACTAAGAGGCGGTCTATGCTCAAGACAAGGACCCATATACTGCTTTTGCAAAATTAGTCAAGGAATTTGGTAGCATATAATTTTGATTAGAGTTAATTATCAAATTTGTTCTTGAAAAATTATTTATTTTTAAAATTTATTCTTAAAGGATTTAATCGATTATATCCGTCTCTCCAAAATTTTGAATTCGTTATGTTAGTCTCTTTGTTAATTCTGTAGTTAACTCCCCTAATTATGGTTGAATTTAATAAAAATGAGTTATCGAATAACACTCACGAGGATTCTATGATGCATAAACACACGTAATAATATTTTGGATCAGAGTGTTAAGCATGTCCAAAAAATATTTTTTTAAGGACACAGATGAATACAAAAGACACACGTGTTGAATATATGTCGATGAATGTTGTGTCTAATAAATATCAAACTAGAGTATTTCTCGCGCGTTGCGCGGAGTATTAAATCGATATGCATGTTTATTTTAAAAAAAATTTACGATATTATCTTAAGAAGTAAAATACTTAAGTTTTGTGATAGTTAGACTTGTTATATCATGTTTTCTATATTCTTCTTTTACAAAACTTAAATTAAAAAAAATATTATTCCTTTTTTTCTATAATTTTTTTTTAAGTTGCTAAATCATTTTGTAATCACTATATTATAATGTCTTTGGTCAACTCACTAAATTAGACAATTTTCAATTAAATAATATTTTGATTAAAAAAATTTTATCATGCACTTATTAAATTTAACAAAAATACAAAAAAAATTAATTAATAACAAAATTTTCTTTCAATTTTTATTTTCCTTTCATTTTGAAAACATAATATTTCAAATTTTATATTTGAAATCAAAAAAAAAATTTATGTAAAATTCCTTTTAAATTTTTATTTATATTCTTTATTATAAATTTAATGGTTGAAAATTTTAATTTAAAATAAATAAATTTTATTTTTATCCCAAAATATTATATTATTTTTTTAATAATCTTATTTGTAAGACCACTGTATAAATTATTTTTTAATTAATTTTTCGAATCACGCATCATGTTGAAATGAAATAAATACGTTACATGGTCCTTCATTTAATGATACATTCATGAAATGCATTGAGATAGTGACATATGTCAATTAGTTGGAGAATAAAGGATTTGTGCCAAACTTCTATGAGCTTGACACTTGTTATGTAGAAAGACTACTACTACTCAATCTTTATATAGTGGGGATAATGAGACACGTTAATTCAACGATGTGTCTGTGCATCTTTGCGAGGATCCTTGAAAAAATTTGTTGATGATTAGATTTGTTGAATAAATGAGCTTCAATCGTGATGAAACTTGGGAAATTCGGGCTTGGCCATTTGAAAAGAAAATTGAATTTGTTAATAAAAAAAATTGATAAATATAATCAAATAATAACTCTTGCGATATTCTGACTTGATCATTTGACGGAAAAAAAAAAGTGATGGATGAATTAGTTAAATACGTGCATTTAATTAACGAAAATGTTTGGCAACCGAGGATTTTACCCAACTAAGTTTAACAAAGTCTCTTACACACCAGCATTTTAAAAGCAAGGTTTTCTCTCTCCTCAAAAAACGCACCCTTCTCAAACACGCTTTCTTATTTTTTTTTTGTGTTTCATCTCCTCATTAAGCTCATCATTATTCATCGATTTTGATTGAGGATACATTCAAGTCATTCCTAATTTTTTTAGTCGTTAGAGTACATTTGAGTACATTTAAGTGGTAAAAATGATGGTGATGATGATGAAGAAGAAGAGGACGAAGAAGAAGATGGACGCCTAGGCGTGCTTCTGATTTTTCATGAAAATCCGCTTCAGTTCTTCATGAAAATTCGCTTCAATTTTTCTTGAAAATCCGGTTCGATTTTTCAATAAAAATCTACTTAGGCGTGCTTCTGATTTTTCATGAAAATCCGGTTCATTTCTTCATGAAAATTCGCTTCAATTTTTCTTGAAATTCCGATTTGATTTTTTAATAAAAATCCACTTAGGCGTGCTTCTGATTTTCATGAAAATCCGGTTCAGTTTTTCATGAAAATCCTCTTCATTGTTCCTTGAAAATTCAGTTCAGTTTCTGGAAGTAGAAGAAAAAGAAAAAGACAATGACGACAACAACAACAGCAACAACAACAATAGCAGCAGCAACAACAACAACAACAACGTAACAATGGAGGAGGAGGAGGAAGAAGAGAAAATAGAAGAGGAAAAAAAAGATGACGACGATGGCGGCGGCAGCAACAATAGCGATAGCAACGACAACGACAACGACGGCGGCGACGGCAACAGCGATGGCAACGCAGTAGCAGAACGAGGAAGGAGGAAGAAGAAGAGGAGTTGAAGAGAAATGGAGAAGGAGATGCGATGTTTTCAAATTTTGGAGTTGAGAATTATGGATTTAACGCACGCGCCAGGTAAGAGTGGGATAAAATGACTTGGTTCTGACTTGGTTGGTAGAAGAGAAAGTTTTGGTGGCCAATATTACGAGACAATAGAAAGCCAATATTATTTTTTTTTCTTTTTTTTTTTCTCTTTTACCACCCACTATTTTTTTAATTACATTCATTGACTATCTATTGGTTCTTGTTTGCAGCATTATTCTCCTGAGGAACTCTTTGTGATTGTGGCTTGATCCTTGATAATATTTATGATGATCCTTTTGAGATCGCAGCTTAACCCTTGAAATAAAAATCTGTTAATAGCTGGATTTATATTGAACACAAGTTTAATTAACACTCACAATGACCCTTGTAATATAGTGGTGTGATCCTTGGAAATGTAAAATTAGTTGATGGATAAATTCGTTGAACACATAATAAGTTTGATAAATATTATCAAATAATAAGACTCATGATTGGGTTTGTGGTTAGGTCCTTTGAAATGAAATTTAATTGATGGCTAAATTTGTTGAACACGAATTTGATAAATATTACCAAAGAATACAACTGATGAAGCTTAAAATTAAATCAATATTATATATTATTGCGCTAAATTTACAGATATGAAAATTTTTTGAATCTGTCACTCAAAGTGAGGTGAGATGATTTGAAATTTATTCCGTTGTGTTCTTGTTGGTTCATCTCAGAAATGTTTGATGATTAGTAATTTAAATTACAAGAGTTTAATTTTGACGCACTGTAAATGTAAAAAATTTTACATGATTATCCAATTAAATTTATGTATTTATATGATTTTAGAAGTTATGTGATTAAATATTAATTAAAGGGCGCCACTTTGTTGAGGATGTCAAAAACGTCCTTAAGTAAAGATTGGATCTTTTAGCCACTAAATGATTGACACGTGTCAATTTTTAAAATGTGGTCAAATAGGTTTAACATAATAATAAAGTATTTTGGTTTAAATATAATCAGTTTTTTATTTTTTCTAAACCAAGAGGTATAAGTTTGATAATAGATTTGTATTTTTTGGGCTTTCACAATATTTTATTTTTTTACAAATATAATTATTTTAATAAATTCGCACCAAAAAAAAATAATTCTTTTAATAAATAAACTCATTAACATAAAAATAAAACGTTACATACATTACAACCTTTTTTTACAAATGTTTTTGTTTGAGTTTTTTATGGTTGCTCTTTTTGTTTATTAAGCTCTTCATGGGCTTCTGATTTTTTATATTCTCTAAAAGACCTTTTTAGTAAAAAAAAATTAATGATATATATATATATATATATATATATATATATAAAATAAAAATATTAATATATTTTTTCAATTTATTTATCGGATTTTATATTTCTTTTTTGCAATATCTATATTGTTTATCGTTTGTTTACATCGGTATTATGGAATAATTTAAAATTTAATTTGTATGAGAAATTTTTTTTCTAATAGAACAATACTTTATTGTTATTGTTTGTTGTCATAAAAAAAAAGTTTTCATTGAATTAAAAAAGTGTTTGGAATAATTTTTTAATTAACTAAAAATTAAAAAAATTAGTTACACCATGAGTTCATTCAAATAGTAAAAGAAACTTTATCTTTTTAATTGCTTGGTCTATTTTTTCGAATATTATTACTTAGGCCAATTACAGTTAAATTATGATTCAATTTTTTTTAAAGAAATATAGATAATAAAGATGTATTATCTAGTTTAATAAGCATTAAGAATGTTTTGGATTAAATTAAACACTACCTTATACTTTTTTAATCGAGAACAAGTTTAAAATATTCTTTTTCCATTAAATGGAAATTTAATCAAGCATTAAAATAAAACAAAATATAAATAAATTATTGTTGAATTAACATAGTTTCACTATAAATTTGATTATTCAATAAAAATTGATACGCTTTTGTTTTAACTTTTTTTAAATAAAGTCAACATTTTTAACTATTCAAGGATTTCTTCCTTACCGTTCTTCTAAATTTTAAATAGTCTTTTAAATTCTAACTTACAAATTAATGATGATTAAACCTTCATTGTCTCACACTCTCAATGTATCAATTTTCTCACTTCAGAAATTTATTTTTAAAAAAACAATCCAAAGAAACTTGTACAATTACTAGCTTTGAATGCTTCAATCACAACCATTTTGACCTATAATACTGTCATAGCCAAAGTCCCGAAAGAAGGGAAGATCAAGAAGATAGTAATCTAATAAGTGAAGGTATAGAGAGATTAGCTGATTAGGAAAGAATATATTTGGAAGAAATAAGGACTCGGATTTTGACAAGTTTGTCTTTAAGAGAGGAGGCAAGGATCATCTTATCCACTTAATCAATCTCATCAAGCAGCAGCAATTGCTAATTGACAACGGCAAAGCAAGCCCAAAAAGAACATGTCTAAGAGAAGAACTTCCAAAACTAAAACTTGCTAAGAAATAGAACAAAGGGGTATATATTAACACACACAATTATAAACTTGAGAAGATCACTCCAGCCATTCATTCACCACGGTGACAGGGCCAGACCAAATCTAGTTATCCTAGGCTACGCCGCTATAGAAACCTAAGTTTTAGAATTTAAAACAGAGGGAATATGATGACTAAAGCTATTCA
>JASCZI010000040.1:8515-88000 GCA_036250425.1 Stylosanthes scabra
GAAGAAGGCTCCAAAGAAGACTCAAAATGTGGGTGAGCCTTCCAATAGTGCTAATGGGCCTGAGTTGTCACCAAAAACAGCCAAGAACAAAAAGGCAAGGAAGTACACTGGGGCTAGAAGAAGCCATATTCTAAGGGATGTCAACACTGCAATCGATGGTGGACTCGGGCATAATAGTGGGCCTGGACCAGATTTGGGTAATATGAGGTCCAAGACTTTTAATACAAGGAAGGAAGGTGATAAGAGTGACAGGGCTGAAACAAGTGAGGGTGTTAATGTGCCCAAGGTGGACCCTAATGCATATGAGCAAGATAGTGACTATGAAAGGCCATACCAATATGAGAGTGAGGCCTTTAATAGCCCAGTATCGTCTGAAGATGAAGGCAGGACAGCTTATGACTCCTTTAATGAAAAAACTGAGTATGGGGAAGTTGAATTCAACCTTGGCCAAATGTTTGAATCAAAAGCCGTGTTCATGAAAGCTCTGAGTGATTATGTTGTGTATGAGGGTAAAGATGT
Source organism: Stylosanthes scabra (assembly GCA_036250425.1). NCBI lineage: Eukaryota > Viridiplantae > Streptophyta > Magnoliopsida > Fabales > Fabaceae > Stylosanthes > Stylosanthes scabra. The sequence continues at coordinate 9,035 of JASCZI010000040.1, forward strand.
GATTTATCACAAGAATGAGAGCAACAGAGTGAGGGCTGGATGTGCTGGGTTGAAATGTAAGTGGTTGATTTTGTGTTCAGAAAATAGCAAACTGAAGTGCTTTCAAGTGAAGACTCTATACAACGAGCACACATGTGCTAGGGATGCAGTGAGTAACTTGGCAACAAGGGCATGGACCACTTCAAAACTTGTGAAGAGGTTAGCCACTCAACCAGATATGAAGCCAAGACATGCCATGGATTTCATGATCGAGGAGTATAATATCCAGCTCAATGAAAGGATGATTAGTAGGGCATTAAAGGCTGCTAGAGAAGAAGTTGTTAGCAATGAGGCTGCTCAATATGGAAGAATCCGAGAATATTTACAAGAGTTGCACCGAAGCAATCTCGGATCCACTGCATTGATGGATACTATCCCACAACTGGAGGGACTTCCATTATTTGATAGGTTGTATGTGAGTTTTGAGGCATGTAAGAAGGGGTTTAAGCAAGGTTGCAGACCCCTTATAGGGTTGGATGGGTGTTTTCTTAAGGGCTATTATGGCGGGCAGCTACTCAGTGCAGTTGGACAAGATGCCAACAATCACTTTTATGTGATTGCATATGCTATGGTGCCAAATGAATGCAAGGACACATGGAAATGGTTTCTTACGCTTCTACAAGAGGATCTCGGCACTGTGCCTGACCATGTGTGGAACTTCATTTTTGATCAACAAAAGGTATTATCCTGATAATTCACATGGCTAGTTGATTATTGCTTGAGTGCTATTATTTTCTTGCTTAATTTGTTGTTGACAACTTTATTTAAATTGCAGAGTTTAGAGCTGGCAATGAAAGACGTGATGCCAAATGCACATCACAAGAACTGTGTCTTTCACATTTGGAAGAATTTTTTGAAGCACTTTAAGGATCAGCAAACAAAAAATATGCTGTGGGAGGCTGCAAGGTGTACAACTTTTCAAGAATTCAACAAGTGCATGGAGAAAATTAAGAAACTCAATTTCGAAGCTTGGGAATATCTGAACAGGTTTGAACCAGCAGTTTGGACTAAAGCCTACTTTAGTCACGGTCCTAAGATGGACAACATCACAAACAACATGTGTGAGGTTTGGAATGCGAAGATTGTGGAGTACAGAGGGCGTCCAATACTGACAATGATGGAAGAACTTAGATGCTACATAATGAGGAAGATGGTAACACATAAGAAGAAATTAGAGAGCTACACTGGTCATTTGGCACCAGTTCAACAGAAGAAGCTTGATGAGGTGATCAAGCCAAGGGCCAACAAATGGAAAGCTGCTTGGGCTTGTGATAATGAAAGGGTTCTCTATGAGGTTCGCCGAGGAGAGTACAAGCTTGGTGTCAACTTACAAACAAGAACTTGCACATACAATGTGTGGCAATTAACTGGTATGAAATGTTTCAGAATAAAGTACATTTGTGCTTTCTTATTTGTCCTTATATGATTAATTTAAGCTGGACTTGCTTTATATGTTAAGTTGTTTTGTGTTGCTGTGCTTTTTGTTTTAGGGATGCCATGTGTGCATGCAGTGGCTGCCATATATAAGATTGGACTCAAGCCTGAAGATTTTGTGCACAAATGGTTAATAATGGACTTCATAAGGGCAACATATGCACACTTCATCAAGCCGGTGAATAGTGAGTATTACTGGACACCTACAGATTGCCCCATGACATTGCTTCCCCCTATTAAGAGGCCTGCACATCGCCCCAAAATGAAAAGGAGAGTTGATGTTGCTGTTGAGAAGGAAATGCATGCTAACAAAGTCAGGAAAACATTTGAGGTCACCTGCAACAAATGTGTTCAGAATGGACATTATTATAGGACATGCAAGAATCCTCCTTTAGACCCCAATTGGAAACCAATAACAAAGAATGAGCGTAGGGCTGCATAGGGAAAGTCTGTTGCTACCACTAAGAAATCCAAAGAAACCAACTCAAAGGTATGAGCTTAAGGGTTCTATGTGGCTGAATTTATAATTGTTGGGGGTTTAGTTGTCTTAATACAAAATTGTGAGGTTTCGATTTGGTCTGAAATGTTGTTGTTCTTTTCATCAGGTAGCTCCTCCTTCAACTAATGTTGCTGGCAATGTGAGTAATAACACCATGGACCCAATTATGAGTCATTCTGCCATATACAACTATATCATTTGTGAGTTTCATGCATCATATATGTTGATGAACTTGCTGTTTCTGTGTCAGGAAAAGGCAAAGAAAAATAAGAAGAAAATGCCACTAAAACCTGATGTGAGGGTCAAGCAACCCAAGGAGAGAGCAAGAGTTGAAGAAATACAGATATCACAAAATGCACCATATGCTGAGGAGGTAAGAATGCGTTTGATTGGTTATTCCTATTTTGTGTTACAACCTAATAATGCTGATTATTTCGGTTGTGTTACCAACAGTAGGGAAATTCTTTGCAAGGGATTGGGCAACATGTGAAATTCCAGTCTAGTAGTTCACATGACCTCCAAGCAAGGATGAAGCTGCCAATAACTAGGCCTCAGAATCCACCAATTACAACTACATTGGGAGATAATATTCAGAGCATCCATGGTAATGGACCAAGTGGAGTGTCAGCTGAAACAATTGCTGCAACAAGTTCTGGAACTGCTGCAAGGCTGTTTAAATTCATGCCTACTCCAGGATTTAAGCCCCCTAGGTAGAAATGATAAATTTTTTATAACTATGATTATTAGTACATAGCATTATGTTTTGTTAGTGAGTCATACATGACCACTATTATGTTTAGACTTTTGTCAAGAACTTATTTTGGTGTTGCATGTATCCCAAACATGTTAGAATTTGCTAAAGGGCCTAAGTTGCCCTCTTTTGTTGAGGCAAACAATGTTGAAACTCATATTCTAGAGCAAGTGATTGCAATATAATGTTATTATGTCTTTTATTACATTTTTCAGATTCACTCTTTCATATTTCATATTTTGTTACATTTTGTGTTGTTCAGTTCATGGCAATTGATTGACATATAATGCAAATATGTCCAGTTAATTTACAAATATAATCACATTCTCACAACTGTAATGCTGCTGAGTGAATTGAAGCAAAAAACCAAATTCATACATACTGATAAGAATTTATTCAATTTAGAAAACATTAACCAATACACTACATTCTGATAATTCATCAGTGCATCCAACATGACAAGACCAAATCTAATCCAATGCTCTCATTACACTGCCAAACACAAAACCAAACACAAAGGCAACAACCATTAAAGCTATACTATTGATTCCACTACCATTACTAGCATGCTTATTATCCCTTAATTGCAGCTCTAATCCAACTACTCTATCTTCCAAATCACGGAATTTGAGATCAAATTGAGGTGAACCACTTTGTAGATCGTCAAACTGCTTCCCACCTCCTTGGAATAATTTATTCCTCAACTCTTGCTCAGAGCAGTACTCATCCAACCATTTAAAAAATTTGCAATAGGGTGCTGGAGTCTGTTCACAAAAATAGAACATTCATCAAACTATTCATGGTTTTGTCAATGCACGGCAGTTTAAAAACTAAAACCTACACATACATAATTAACATTTAAACCCTAAACAAATACCTTCAAATATGGACATCCATAAAACAACCTATTAGGGTTTTCAAGGGTAGAGGACATGAACAAGATTGCAAATGTCCCACAATTACATTCAGGGGTGACAAACTTGCTCCTCTTCTTCAACACGCTCCCACTTCCAGAGGAACCCATAGAACCACTCCAACCATCACCGTTCACTCCGTCTCTTCCACCACTGTGATTTGAGGAGTAACATCTCTCTCTGCTACTTGCCATGGTCAATGATGCTCAAACACTGAAACAGGGAAGGGAAGAGAAATGGATTCGAACCCTAAATTTAAAATGAGTGAAACATCAAAAACGACATCGTTTTGTATCCATAGTTACTGCTAAATCGACCCCTATCCATTTAGACATCTCCAACGTGTCAACTAATGGCCACATCACACATTTAACGATCCACGTCAACCATTGCCGTTACGATTTAACAAGGCAATTGACAGAGGGGCTGCTGTGTCACACGGAGATCAGGGAGGGGGTCCGTCGTGGAGTTTTTTTATTGACAGGGTCCGCTTTGTCGTTTAGGAAAATGGACAGGAGCCGGATTGGTAGTTCACTCTAAATTTACTGTCATAAGTATTTTTACATGTGTATTTTATTAGACTAGTAAAGTATTTTTTCTATTATTTTTAAAATTTTCACAAATTTTAATCAAAATTATATGAATTTATAATTAATTGTGTAATTTAATTTCGTGTATTTATGTACATATTCATATTTTTGCAGACGCCGTTTACGTCTACAATTTTTTTTATTGCTCACGGCAACTTTCAATGAAACGACGCGTATCAATTATTCGCACTAATTTTATTAAACACTAATAACAAAAAAATAATTAAAATTAACTTTAAAAAAAACATTTACCCATAAACCCTAAACCTTGCCACGGATCCTTAAAAATTATTAAACATGAACCTGAATCTGTAGCAGGGTTCCACGAATTCCATAAAAATGACAAACGGTGCAATCTAATCAATTTTTTGGTTTTAATATAATCTGATAATATTAATTTTCATTTAGTGTATATATGTAACTTGCCCTATTATTTTAAATATCATTCACACAGTTAATATAAAAAGTAGTTAAAAATATTTTATATATTATACAGTTATTCAATTATGTCTGTTATTTTTGTAAATAATTATTCATGTGATCAATATAAAATTATTTTCATTGATATAGGATTATATAATTGAATATACATATAAAATTATTTTATACTAACAACACATCAAAATTAACTTCATAATTTAAGATTCATTAATTTATTTATTTGTTGCATATGTTTGACTTGCTAAACCCAAGTCTAAATAATTATTGCATATGATATCGAAATCAATAAAATTCCTTTTAGAATTTAGTCATAATATTTGTTTAAATAAAAAACGTGTATATAATAACTATATATGAGTGTATGCAACGCTAAAGTTAATATATTCCTCATGTATAACTTATACGAAAACGTTATACACAAAAACACAACCATTAATTTTACATAAACAACAACACAAATAATCACATACGTACCATTCAATACTTCTCTCTATATCATTCTTTCTAATAAAAGTATACTAATTAAGACATCATAGTCTTATTCACAAAATTTTGGTCAGACTATATTATTTAGTTTCTCATATTGCTTTATTTGTATAATCAATAGATGTTGTTTATGGCGGCTTGTACTGCATACAACCTCATTCCAAATGTTATGCCTGGTTTTCCATATTATATATTATTTTTTTCGGTCCTTATACAACAAATATATTTTTATTAGTTAGTGTAAAAAAATTCCAAATACATATTAATATAATATATTTGAGGTTAAAATTACTGGTTAACATAAATAAAAATTGTCAGCCCTCATCACTAGTAATAAATTAAGCTTAATATGTTATATCATCTGACATACACAGAAAGATTATAGATGATAGGGGATTAAGAATAATAATCACAACCTGTATTTATTTGAATACTTACAAACTTCAACATTTGTTGAATTAATTATAACAAATCCGCGTGTGTTGTTTTCATTTAGCGTAAAACAAGTACGACAAAGACTTCCAAGTTATGTCGAACCGTCGAAGCAAGTTTAATTTGTAATAACTAACTAATAAAGTCAATTAAAAATGTATTTAATTTGGGTGTGTGAGCAGATAGATATACATTTGATTACGCTAATAAGATTAGTTGGATGTCATTGACTTGTGGCAAGCATGATATAACGTATATAGAATAGTGTTACGGAATTAATGTTAAAGAGTTAATAATTAAATTATCATCTAAAATTTATATGAATTATTATCTGTAACTCATATATTCAATGAATATGCTTTTTTCTAAAATTTATGAGTTATCATTCGTAACTCATAATAATATATGTTAACTCTTTATTGACCATAATATATTTGCTTCCTGATTTTTTCATATAATAATGATGGGCCTAATATAATTTTTCTTAGTAATCTATATAATGAAAAAGGGTTATGATGTGTACACTAAAATATCAATGTATAATATATTAAATATAAAATATATATATTTTAACTCATTTTTAATATATATTTTATATTTTAATATGTATTATAAATCGATGTCTAATTTTAGTGTACAAATAGAATTGTTGAATTAAAAAAACATATTAGTAAAAAAAAATACATATTAAAAATATTTAAATATAAAATAATATATAATATATTTTTGTGTGTATATAATATAAAATAAATATTAAAATATGTGAAATAATACATATAACTACACAAATATATAATCACTTATTTTTTAATACATATAAACTTCTGTATTACTAAAAGTATAGTGTTATAGTCATGCTAAGTTTTAAAAATTGTGGTAGAGGTGACAGATTGAATGTTTAAAAATCGGGTAGGATTCAGTATTCAATTTTATTTTTTTATTTTTAACATCTGGCATCTAATTGAAAAAGACAACTTACATTTATTTATTTAAGTATTTTATTATAGGTAAGTATTCATATGAAGATGTAAAAATTATCTTTATGTGAATATTTAGTTTCTAAGACTACATTTTTAATGAAAATAGCAATACTTTTAAAAAGATAATATTTTTATATATATTAAAATTCAACTATTCAATTTACAATCTAATAATTAAAATAAAAAATTTTCATATAAAGACACTTTTCAAATCATGATTGTAGTATCTACTTTTATACTAGCTATTAAGATACTAGTCATATCATATAGTAATGTAATACATTTTGCTAAGATCCAATTTTAGAACTTTTCAAGTAAAAGTGGTAGCAACCTGTTGTGTGCACCTTATTTCCACACTTTTTTTTTTTTCAATGAGGAGCCTCCAATACTAGGCATCACACACTCACCCACACTTCACACACAACACATTTCATTATATTCCATTGCAAGGGATTGAACCCTTGTCATTCATATGCAGCTTCTTAGGAAGTCCATGCTCCATCACTAAAATATTGCCTTGGCTGCACCTTATTTCCACACCTTAAAAAGAGACGTATATACTAAATAGTCACAAAAAAAAATTCATACAAACTAAACTTATCTGGTCTTATTTTTACGATTTTTTTAGGTGTACATATAAAACACATGAAACACATAAACCTTTTTCACTTAAAGGAATAATTAATTAGGATATGTCTGTATGTTTTATGTATATACCAATATTAATTGTTATTTTTTTATTCAATTTCATTCAATCAAAACCAACAAGTTATAATTTGGCTGGACAATTAGTTACATCTCTTTTTTTTTTTGGTTGACAATTAGTTACATCTCTCTTCTTTACTACTACTAACTCTCATCTTAATATTTGTTTTTGGTCAAGACTCTCAACCGTTTTAGACTTGCTCTCATCTGAATCAGCTTTTCTTTTTTTTTTTTTTTTTTATAGTAGTATACTTTGGATCGGATTCGAACAAAGCCATACTAAATCTTCTGTCACATGTCCGAAAAAGAATATTTTTTTTGTAATCATGTTAATCCAATTTTTTTTGGTTTAGTAATATTTTTTTTTGTTTCCAAGGCATCCCAAACCCGTCAAGTCGAAGACTAACCCGATAGGTCGAAGATTAATTCTCCACGGATCTGAATTCCATTTAAGGGTTTAATAATCATCTTTAATCTTTAACATCAGTCTAAAGGATCTGTATTTTAGCCAAGTGAAGAAACCTTTGGCTCACACAAAGCTGTTCTCCATTGGCCTCACACAAAGCTGCACCCGGATTCGTTACTCACTAGAGGTAGTGAGGACCCATAATGTGTATATCCATGTAATATGTGTGAATGTGTTGTGTGAATGTATAATACATGGATATTACATCAAATGCCTAGGATTGAGAGCTGTTCAATCTACCTGCTAAGGAAAAAAAAAAAAAGTGAATGATGAAACACAGTCACATATGCTCTAACAATCTTGATTGGTGTGTTGAGTAGTGAAATGACAAAAAGAAAATATTGATTTAAATTTTTTATTAGTGAAGTCCCAAGCTCCCGTAGGAATAAGAGCATCTCAGGTAATAATTCACATCAATAAAAACGCCAAAGTCCTATGCAGCACTAAATCAAACATTATGAAAAAGAAAAGAAACAGCATGTAACTAAACAAATTTCAGTAAAACCGAAATGGCTCATCTTAAAACAAGTGGCTGTTGAGTAAAAATTGTTCTACATACAAACTGGGGGTCTTCATGTACATAGTATATTGTGTTCCAAAATTGGAATTAAACAAATATCAAGTGTAAGTTAGGAATTAGCATTCACAAGTGTTGTGCTCTCCAGTCCACAGCAAAATTCTCACCACTTTCATCATCACTTGATGACTTTTCTTCATGCCTTGACTCCTCCTTGGTTTCAGGCTCAGAAGTTTTAATACGCTTTGCTGACTTTGCTGCCTTCAGCTCCAACCTCCTCTTCTTCAACATTTCCACTCTCTCCCTGAAGATCCTGTTGAGGGGTGGTTTGGTAATTTGAGTATAGGTAGAACAACAAAACAAACCAAGCAAGAGAAAGAGTTACAAGTATAACGCAGATAAACATACTTCTGCTCAACGGATTCAGCTTCTTCTATCATTTCTGCAGCATCAATCTGGAGAAAAACAAACATTTGATTATCTCTCATGTTTGTAGTGCATACATACCTTAAAGGTTTAAACAATGTTGGAGCTAAATACACAACCCTTAATCGTTCATGATATTGTAGGATCCACCCAATAATAAAGTTGAGGATTTTTTGTCTATTGACAATAAAACATATGCTCCTAGCCATATAGGGTATGTATTTGGCAACACCTTTTAAAAAATTATGGCCAAGTATAAAGCAAAAAGAAAACTAAAAGCCTCACCTCTTCTTCTTCCAATCGGTTATCCACCTCCTGCAAGTCCTCTTGAATCAGCTTCTCAAATTCCTTGTACTCATCTCTAATAGAGAATTTAATCCAAAATGAAAGAGTACCAATAGTTAAACAGGAGGATCTCAGGTGTGCAAACAATCTATAAATACCATGCTGTAGCATGAACTTAGCAATTGTACCTCTATTTATCTGATTATAAAGACTAATAAGAAATCAAAGGAGGCCATTATCGGATGTAGCTATAACAACAGTATTAAATGTGATAATGCAAAGAACAAACAAGGTCAATCTACATTCATCTAATACTATGAGTTACTTTTGTTTCTGTTCTCTTTCTGGGTATATAAAAATTGAAGTCAGATTGATAAAAAATCGGATGAAGACTGATGTGGATTCTTCTTACTCTATTTGGTAAGTATTATCCCACAACATTCCAAATATTTTTATCCTTTGACTTCCATGCAACAATAATCATGACTATAGAATGCAGCAGTAGTAAATGTGCAAATCAACATAAGGTGGGAACTGGGAAGTGAGATCTTACTTGACATCTGGCTTCACAGGCTTAATGCCACGTGCCCGCAAATCTGCTTCCTTGTTGTCAAAAAAGCCTTCAGGCAGAGCGCCTTTGGCTTGGTTGTCCTCTGCATCAGAAGTTTTGGTGGAGGTCTGACCAGCCTCTGCTTTTGCTTGACTAACCTTTGATGGCACAGCATCATCACCATGAAAGTGACTTTTCTCCTCTGATTTTGACACCTGATTTTGAGCAGAAACCCCCACATTTCTTCCTGAATCAGATGATTTCTTTTCTGGAAGACAAGATATTCATGAAACGAAAGCTAACATTAGTTTGCGACAAAGGTGCGGTGGTAACATAATAACATATCTAAAGATATGATAAAGAACCACAAAGACATATTCAGTACTTGCTAATGAAGATTAACATTTTGTTCATTGTTCATTGTGCATTAGTTGGTAAGCTAAAGTACAATCTTAAAAAATTAGAGGTATGCCCTAGCCAAATGTAGCAAGTGGACCACATGGATTGAACATGACAAAAAACTATCTGCTTGCCTTCTATCAAAACCACTAATGGTGATAATCCCAAAAGTTGGTTCAAGAATATAGAGCAGCGATTCCATCAACAAATAAAAGTGAAACAATGTAAAAACCGATGAGGGACCAATGTTAAACAAGCACCACCCATAGCATGAACATTAGGGAATATAGCCTCTAGTTGCTACATAAGTTATGCCATATTACTAATATTAACTTTAGCAACCACCATAGTCCAAATAAGGGATAAGACCTTATAGAGATATTTGCACTAATAAAGGAGATTAATCGTGACAAAAGGTAGTTCTCACTTCTCTTTAAGCAATGTGTAAGTGTATAAGAAATTAGGAAAAATGAATTTCACAAAAGTAGCACAATAAGATCAAGATATCAACTACTCTTTGCTTAAATAAGATGATCAGTGAGATACTTCTCCATCATTTAAGTTATGAGAACCATATAGATGATGCCGCGGAATACAATTAATATTCTAAGCATTATAAATTCCCAATGAATATGCTTAGGTTAAATGTTAGTAAACAATGTATATGCAAGTCTTTATGTTTGAAAGTGCAACCTGGTTATAGTTTATACAAATAGAATGTCATTTTTCTAAACGAATACTTACCAGTTTTCCTTGCGCTGTCATCAAAAAAATTTGGCGGAAGCACAGACGACGACTGGGCTTTAGGTACTTCTTTTGAAGGTTCAGGCTTTTTCGATAGTGATTCGGAAGGCTGTTCAGGTTTGACCTTCGGAAAACTGTTACCAATAGCCGGCTTTGCATTGTTTTGCTGAGTTAATCCAGCTGCATTGGCTTTAAGGTTATCAATTGCCTGCAGATGTTAACCACACTGTCAAAACCGTTGCACTAAGCACATGTTGAGATGGAAGGGAGGCGGCAAACCAGGCAGAAAGGGCACCAAAACCATGATAACACAACAACAACAACAACAACAAAGCCTTGTCCCACTGTCGTAATAGCACACCTCCCAAAAAATAGAAAAATTAAAAAAGCCACAATCATAAATATAATCACCTCGCGATGCTTACGGGAGATTTGGTGTGCATCCCATATTGATTCAGACTTCAGAACAACATCACAAACCCGACAAACAGGTTGATGGGAATCATTATACCTGCATACGCACAAAGAGACAAACAGTTAGAAAATAATAGAAAAATCAATAGCAATAATAAATACAAAAGATATAAATAATCTTTTCTGGTGAAGTCAATAAAGAGAAATATCTTAGCAAGCACAAAACAAGTGCATGACTACACGAGAAGCTATAACAAGATAAGCAAGTCATAATATCAGTGCATCTATCTCTTTCACATAGCTACAGACTAAACATATCTGACAGCATATATGTTAAATAGAAAATTAAACAAATCAATAAAATGGCCAGAACTCAATTCAAGAGCATAAGGTGGCTAAGGGTTATAGTCTCAACATTTTTCTAACAGAAATAATAAATGAATCCATTCATAGCATAGAGAATGTAACAATAGCTGCATTTTGAGTAACAGACTAAACAACTCTAATAAGAATGATTTGCATACCAAACAAGACAACTGATGTTAGTGAACAATAAATAAGCAAATTTAAGTGAACAAACCTTACAAGGGGAGAATTTATACGCTTTTCTTTCTGCTGGGCCAATTTAGCACGAAAATATGCCTTTTTCTTGGCCTGTGCATCCATGATTAATGATCCTATTCTTTAAAGGGAGAAAAAAGAAATTCATTGATGTCAGAAAGCTCAATAAACTGTAGCTTTGAACAGAATAGTCTGTTATTATGATGTGATCCTTTTTCTTTTGAAAAATTGAAGCTAGTTATCAATCCCCATTACAGATTCTTGCTCATATCAGAATTTCAACTTCATACCGAACTCGCATGTAGGTTTGTATAATGAAAACATTTTGAAAAACAGCAATGAAGTTTTACATAGTTACAAACTAATATTACCTGACATTTGAAGTCTTTCCTTTGAACTACAAAATTTAAGAATTTTCATATTTTCATCGTATGCATCAATTCACAAATACGAAAACGACAAATAAAACCCACAAATAGAGTTTTTCACTTGATTCAGCAACAGAGAGGCAATAACAGACAAAAGTGCAAAGAAACTCACGAAATGGAAGATGCGTGGTGGCGGTGACTAACAACAGTGACGACGGCAAGGTGAGTGTCGCTGTGGTTGGTGGAAGCACGGAGTGGTTTTGGGGAGAATGGGTTCCGTCAATCAGATAGGTTGATATGTTTTACTGAAAATAATAGAATTTAATTTTTAGGCTCAAAAAAGAAATCGCAAGTTCATTTTGACAGGGGGCACTGCCGCACTGGGGCAGCAGTTGTGAAAAACCAAAGTTCAGTAAATTGGACCGGTCATCAGACCGTTCAATGTAAAACAAGAATGCACATCAAATATATTAGCACTACACAGTAAAAACAAGAGAGGAAACCTTCCAGCTAGAGTCTAAAGCTAACTCAACAACACAACAATAAACAAAGATCATAAAACAGAAGTCATGCCAAACTAAAGAAGGAATAACCAAAACAAATTAACATCCAAAGATCATCAATAGCTCCTACAAGGGAGTATCCATCTTGCAGTCCAACCACTCCTTATGCCATAATATGGCCAAATTTGCAATTTCAGGCTTCACCTTTTCCATCTCCCTCCCAGACAAGACGCAATTGGCCTCAGTTCCCAGTATCATCATACCCAACTTAAACAGCCTATCCCTAGTGTTTAGTCTTTCCAATGCAACAAACCATCCAGATAACTCAACTAGAGGGGGACCATCCCTTTCTACAATTTCTTAGTGAAATTAAACATATTTGAATTCGTATCCCTATCTCTATTTTTATATATTATACCATTTTCTCCCTTGTTCCACTGCCACCGGGTAAGAACAGAATTTGCAACCCCAAAAACACCAAATATATTAGCATCTCAATTTCAAAGGCCTTAGAAAGCAATAAATTCGAGAAATAAGATAAAACAAAGTGAGAATTTGGGAATGGGGAGTTGAGAGATTGACGAACCGGGATCATTGCGAAGTGCTCTGGAGAAGAAGAAAAGGAGAGGAGCATGGAGGCATATGAGAATCAACGCGAGAAGGAATTGGCAGCATCATTTGAACCGGTTGGTGGGACGGACAGCGGCGACGAACGGACGAGCAGGGACAGACGGCTCTTTCAGCTGGAGACGAGGTGGCCACGACACGGGACGAGAGGGTGGCAGCTGGCGGCTTGAGAGGAGACGGTGGAGGCTAGGGTGGGGAGACGGTTGCGGGCGGCGGTGACAAGGGTAGGGCGACGGGTACGGGTAGGGTTTTCTTTGGCTTTGAGAGAGAAAGGCGGAGTCGTAGAAATGAAGTAGCCAAGTAGGAGTCGATCCCACCGGTGATATTATTGGTTCAACCGTTTAGGTAGTTTTTGGAAGAGATTGAAACCGGAACATTGAGACCGAGAGATTGACGGAGAAATAACAAAGTTAGTAATACAAACTTTCATATTAAACGACGGTATTTGATAAAAATTTTTAAAGTTTTAATTTCAATCTCTACTATTTGAAATTATTGAAATTTTGAAATTTTAGTTTTAGTCTTAACCAATAATTTAAATTGAATATTTTATTTTTTAATTTTAAATATTTTATTTATAAAAAATATAAAGTTGATTGATTATTGGTTGTTTTAGATTTTAGATGTTTATGAACGTTATATAATAAATGATTTCGAATGTTTTATTTTTTATTTGACTTATTAGAAAAATATTAATTACCTATATTTTTTCATGAAATTATAATAAAAATACAAATTTAAAAAATCAAAATTAAAAAATCAAAATTTTAATTCACCAAAAAAAATTTATTCTTTTTGGTATAATACTTATTTATTGTAATTTATTTATTTAACCTGACCCTATTGTGTTTTTGTCATGAACCTGACCTTTTTTTTTTAACATGACCTTTTTATGTTTTTTACTTTACAAACCCATAGGAAGATTGTGCAAAAGTTAAAGACATTTTCAGGGCCTTTAAGCATGCTGGGTTCTGTCCAAAAAAAAAACGCATGCAGGGCTTTTTAAGACTCTATTTGATTTAAGGTCTTAACTCTTTTTGACCAAAAAACAAGGTCTTAACTCTTAACTGGCTTAACCCATCAACCCATAGTCCAAAAAAAAAAAACCCATCAACCAAAAAAGGGATAAAACCGGTTTTTACCCTCAAAACCAACCCTACCGGGAAACCTCCGATTAGCACGGCGGCGCACGGTGTTCCCCTCCTACAGAAGAACGGAAGAGAAAGTTTTTGTTTTCTTTTTAAAAAAAAATTGTGCTTTTCCCCCCAGCTTTTCGTGTTTCGTAATTGTGTTGGCGTTTGGGAAATAAAGAGAAAAATGGAGAGAGGTAAATACTTAGCATTGGTTGGAACCGGTGCTCTTTTTGGCTCTGTATCTACCTTCGTCCTTCTTAGGCTCCTTCAAAACCATAAGTGAGTTCTTCTTCTTCTTCTTCTTCTTCTTCTTAATTAATAAATCTTCCTAAAAAGTGTACCTTTATTGACTTAATTATCTCTTGCATATAACCTGTTTGTCTTAATGACCCAACCAAATTTAGTGGTTGGTTCACTCTTAAAACAACGTGTGCTACTTTGAATGTTAAAGATTTGTGTTACTTGATTTTCTGGGTTTGGTTTGATCACCTAATGTTGTTGAAGTCACTGATTTTTTTTTTTTTTGGGTTGAACTTTATTAGAACGTTGTTGAAATCTGAATGTATATATTTTTTGTAATCTTTTCAGAAAATTGGTGCGGCAGTACAATAAGAATGCTACTGAGTTAAATGGTAAGTGACTTTGAACTAAACTTGTGAAGTGAATGCATGTAATGTAACCGACTTGTCTTCACTCTGCATTTATTTTGTCTTCATACTATTTATCCTTGCTTTGTTAATGGTTTCCTTCATCTTCTTGCAGTCGATTTTGTTTACAAAAAATGTAAAATAAGAAGTTATTTAGTTTAATTCATATGCTCCTTGATATCAGCAAGTAAGTCAAGTTGAAGTCATACTTATTCACCATTTGTCAATGCTGAAGATTCTGAAACAACTTTGGAAATGTTAATACTAGCTAGCTGGGATGTAGTGTTGTGGGGTGAATTGGAATTTGTGATATAGTGAACCCTTCTTATGCGTTCCTTCCCTGTATAGTGTGATATTTATGCTGCCACTTCATGTTTACCAAATGAAGAAAGAACGCTAACCTGCATAACATCATTGCATAATATACTTCTTAAATATATAGTGTGTTATTCAGCTGTTCCTGTTAAGAGTTAGTTCTTGACATGATTGAAGGGTTGAACTATAGGGTTTGAATTACGGGAATTTCTTTAGTGAAGAGTAGAATTGGGTGAAGAGAGAAGATTTCTACTAAATTTTGGAAAAACGTGTGATTTCCCTTTAATTACCTGTTATATCTGGCAAGACACGATCATTCTATCCTTACCTTTTAGTTTGGAATAAAATAGATAGATTACAGAAGACTGTTAATCTATTATCACTGATAAACTTTTGATAACTGACAAGGGTCTGCCTAAATCCTATGTTCATTATCATATGTTAACATGCTATCTTTCTGGACTTTGTGCCTCATCCAGGTGTTGAGGGTTGCACTATTGCTGGAAAGAAGAATGATAATGCAGTTAATGAAGATCTCTTGAAGGATGAGATTGTTTCTGAACATCTAACTAGGTATTGCATGTTATTGCTGATTACTTTGATGTTTTCCTTGTTGAATATAAGTGTTTTCTACTATTGAATTAATTGGTAAGGCTTACATGATGCATGGGAATCTTTTTCGTTTTGATTTAATTTTTAAGACTAGTTTGTTTGGGACACATTAGCATTCATCCATGATCCATCAATGTACTTGACCTTCATCCTTTCTTACAGCTTATTATGATAGTTTGTTTGTCTTGGGCGTTTGGCTGTTCATTCTAGAATGGTAGGGGCATGAAAGATCCTCCTGTATATTATAATGAATGTCTGCAATCTATATTGTGGCTCACTAGATTGTAAATCCAACGAAACATTATCACCTTATTACAATTTAGAAGAATGAAGTTTTAACTTTAGGGATCATTGGTTAATGCATATATATATGGCACGTTTTGTCCTGGCTTGCTTATGGGGAATGAACAGACAAGGCAAAAATATAAAATTTCAGGGTCTCTTTTACTTTGTTTGGTGGTGCTCTTGCAAAGTTTTCTACTATGTCTAAATCTATCTTTTAAGATTTATTTTTCATGTAAACCTTCTGTTAATTGAGTGTATAAGGGTGATACATTTTCTTCAACTTCAACTTATCAATTTTTCTTTGGGGTGGAATTTTTGTTCTATTATTAGGAACATTCAGTTTTTTGGCTTTGAGTCTCAGCAGAAAGTGAGTGCATCATATGTTGTAGTAATTGGTCTTGGAGGGGTTGGCAGTCATGCTGCCTCTATGCTCTTGAGATCAGGTGTTGGCAAGCTTCTTCTTGTGGACTTTGACCAGGTATTTTCTGTGATTGATTTCTGCTTGACCATGTTTGATTGTTAAGCCTGGGTTGTGTTTATTACAATTTAAAAAATGGAACTTCTAAATATGAATCATTGAAGATTTTGACATCTGTAACTAGCAGCAAGATTCCAAATGTGTTAAATTGTGAATGCTACTATTGTTGCAATATTAGTAAACAGGGTTAAAAAAAGTAATAAGAAGATGAAGTGGTTATGCAATCGGTGTTAAATTTGTCTGATTTTAAAACTTTGTAGATTTTCCATACAACATTTACACTTATTTATTTATTAATGAGAAGGTTTCTCTTTCATCATTAAATCGACACGCTGTTGCAACAAGAGCAGATGTTGGCATCCCAAAAGCGCAGTGCCTTAAGGAGCATTTCTTATCTATCTTTCCTGAGTGCCAAGTAGATGCAAAAGTAATGTTATATGATTCATCTACCGAAGAAGAAATTTTGTCAGGCTACCCTGACTTTGTCTTGGATTGTATTGATAACATCGATACCAAGGTATCCCCTAAGGATTACCCCCTGTTAAATTATATTGATGTAGGTTCACACTACCTGTTATTTTTTCTTTCCCGTGCATATACATACCATTCACCCCAGATATGAGTCCTGTTGTACCATACTACTCAAGGTTTTTACTCATCAATTTCCTGTTAATTATGTTGCAATTCTTTTAGATTCCAAGCTGCAGAAGTTAATGAAAAAATCAGATGTATGAATTAATTTTAATTGCTCAGTCATTTTTATATGTATTTTTCTTGATACAAAAATTGTGTATTTTTCCTAAGCTGTAATCATCATTGGAAACCATTCCTTTTAAGATATCTGTTGGTTTTGAATTTTACCTTTCAAATTTCAATTGCCTAATTTGTCGTGTGTAATAGGTGGCACTTCTTGCTGCTTGTGTACGGAGGGGCTTGAAGGTGTTATCAGCCACTGGGGCTGGTGCCAGAGCTGATCCAACTAGAATAAGGATTGCTGATTTAAGAGAGTCAACTAATGATCCATTGTCTCGATCAGTAATATTCTCTTTTTTTCTTTTCAATCCTTTTTCCTAGAAATTTGGATATAAACTTATAAATGTTAACTTTTGTGACAATAGAACATGACTTTTCACTCTGTCTAGTAGATTACACTCTAGAATCCCAATTATCCTAGAAGTAAACTAATTATTGGCTTTCCATCATATGTTAGTTACTACTTACAATCGTGAAAAATATACGTATATTTGCTTATGAAAAGGTGCACTTGTGTGCTTAAAGATTGACAAATATGATCTTTATGTCCATAAATTCCAGCTAGATGTCAATTAGTCCAAAACAGATTTCCTTTGTCCGTTAGTCATGATTTTCTTTGTTAGTAATTTCTTTTTCTTCTTTTGGGGTGAAAAAAAGGTATACTGTTATTAGTTGTTATTATTAGGGTAAAATATACTTTTTGTCCTTGAAACTTGCTAAAAGTTTCAAAAATACTTTAAGTTTCATTTTATTTCAATTTTATCCCAGAAGTTTTCAATTTGCATCAAATATACCCTTGGCAACTACAACAACAACAACAACAAAACCTTGTCCCACTAGGTGGGATCGGATACATGGATCAAACGACGCCATTGAGCTCTATCATGTTTCATGATACCCTTGGCAACTAATTTTTAAAAAATCCTAG
This sequence comes from Stylosanthes scabra, assembly GCA_036250425.1. Classification (NCBI taxonomy): domain Eukaryota; kingdom Viridiplantae; phylum Streptophyta; class Magnoliopsida; order Fabales; family Fabaceae; genus Stylosanthes; species Stylosanthes scabra. The sequence goes on from JASCZI010000040.1 coordinate 27,317, forward strand.
TACTAATTCAACCATAATACTTGATAATTAGGAGCCAGTAACAGAATTTTATGTCTAATTTACTTGTATTAAAGGTTGTTCTTGAATAATTATTGCTGAATTTATATTGGATTTCTTGAAAAGATTAACTGTAAGTGGTATATTTGATGCAAATCAAAAACTTTTGGGACAAAATTGAAACAAAATAAAACTTAAGGGTATTTTTGAAACTTTTGACAAACTTCAGGGACAAAAAATATATTTTACCCTTATTATTATTAGCACAAGTTATACAACTCACTTACGACAATTTTATATAGGTGAGACACCGTTTGAGGAAAGATCATGGCATTGAAGGCGGCATCCCTGTTGTATTTTCTTTAGAAAAACCCAAAGTTAAGTTGCTTCCATTTAAGGGTCCAAGTGGTGAAGAGGAAAATCCATCAGACTACCAGGTGAGGTTATTTATTTCATCAGTTTTCATCACTGGCTGATTCTGCCACTATCCGACTTGTGACTCTAATAACATGGTTAATAGACATTCTTTTTCACTTGTTGTTATCAACTAATTTAGATCAACATCAGCTCATTTCGGTGGCCTCTTTGTATTCTTGCTGTATTAAGATGCCTGATGTGACCTTGCAATAAACTATGTGTTCTTAACATATAGAATGTTTTTCCTTTTAGTTATCATATTCATAAAGGCTAAAGTTGTCCATTGTTTTGTAGCCTAGTTGATTCTCAAAATATTTCGTGGCAATGGCTATATGCATTCTAATCTATTGGTCCTATTGTCAGATAGTACCAGGCTTTAGGGTCCGTATCATACCCGTGTTGGGTACAATCCCTGCAATATTTGGACAAGTCATGGCATCCTATGTTCTGACAGAATTAGCAGGATTTCAAGTTCAAACAGAACCAATAGTCAATTTTGACACAGATCATTACCATACTCTTCATCAACGCCTTATCGAGCATGAGGAGTTAGTATATGGAACAGCACAGCAAGTGCAGGTAAAACTCTACCCGTCCAACCTTTTGTTTCATAATTTCATTTCAACTTCCTTATCACAAACTGTGATAGCTTGACTCTTCAAGAGCCTGAGAATCCCTAATACTCGGAATGTTTCTCTCGTTTTCTAAAGGCATGCCAATAAGAAAAATTTTATATGAATTTTTCTGTGATAGTTTGACACATCCATGAAATGAATTTTGTCTTTGTGTTTCTCTTCTACAGGTAGATGTCGAAGAAGTGATGTATGTTGTAAAAGAATTATGGCATGGAAGAAGTGCTAGAGACCAGCTTGTGAAAGAAGTTGGACGAGGAATGTGGCGATCAGTTAATGAATTGATGCTTGTAAGGTAAGGGGTAACTTTTTTATCTCCATTATCATTTTCTTAGTTCTCATTAGTAGAAATTTCACAAAACTAGAGGTTCATTTTAGTTGGAACACACATTGTTAGTGAGGACTAAATAGGGTTTTACTGAAATTTATAAAATTAAATGACATTGATAAGCATATGCCAACATAATGTGCTTTCTTTGTCTCATTGAAAATTTTCTCACTTCATTGTTCTATACATTTCTTTTGTTTAGGTGGGACTGCGAAAAGCCGGCTTCTATATCAAATTTAATTCTTTTGAAATTCAAAGAGGTAATCTAGTTTCTCCATCATATTAGGCAAAAGCTTTTTGTCTCAAAAATTATTTACTTGTACCTATATTTAACTTTAATATGCTAACTGAATGAGAATAATTCCCCTACTCTCAGATTGTCCTTGTTATTCTCCACTTCCATAAATTTTATTTTAGTGAAACTTTACATTGTAACATGATCTAATTCTCTGTTAATTCAGGCTGATGAGCATGAGTCTAGGACATTGGAAGATATAAAGGAAAAGGAACCTGAATTCTACAACAGAGTAAATGCAGTGTTAAAGAGAGCTGAAATTGACTTTGGCTATGCACATTAGAGGGACTCTTAATACTGCTTTTCTTGTTACTTTAATTTGATGAAGAGAGGGAACTTGCTACATGTTGCTCTAAGAATAGAAGAATGTAACAAGAACAACAATGTAATATTAAAAATTTTGTAATTCGTATTTCTCTTTTTATTTTATCAACCTTGACTTCTTTTCTTTTTCCTTTTAGTTGGAAATTTGTAATATACATTTAGGGCAGAGAGTTTTGCTGATCCATATCCACGTTGCTGCTTGCGAATAAGTTTTACTAAACTCTATTTATTTATCAACATTAAGTTTTCGAATTTGGTTTAACCCCTAGTTTTGTTTATGAGAAAGTTTTGGTAGTCAATATTAGGGAGATAATAGAAAGTCAATATTATTTTTCCTTGTTTTTTCTTTTTCCTTTTACCACCTACTGTTTCTCTAATTACGCTCATTAAGCTCCCTATTAATCCTCTAACGTTGATTTCGTAGCATTATTCTTTATTTATTTAATCGTTAAGGGCCAAACATTTTTCTTCGTGTTATTAACTCATTCCCTTATTTAGAATTTGTCTGAGTTAACCTTTTATAAAAGATTTTTTACTATTTTTTTAAAAAAATTTTGCAAAAGTAAATGTATTTGGATATTTCATGTAATAATATATTTTTATTTGTTAATTATGTTTGAATATAATTATCTATTATGTTAAAATATTTTTTTAGAGTAAAAAAGATTTTTTTTCAAAAGATGTATATTGTATTTTTTTTAAAAAAAAAAGATGTTTTTATTTTATTATATTTTATAAGTATTTTTACTTTTCCCATTAGAAATTTACAAATCACAAAAAAAAAGAAAAATATTTCTCAATAATAACACCCACACAACATAAAATTAATAAATAAAAAGACAATTTCTCTTTCAAGGAAGAAATGAAAATAACAAAAGAAAAGTTGCCAATGCGAATGGAAATCCACTGGGCTGGAATCCCGGTTGACCTTCGTCCACTATTTAATAATTGGCATGTTTCACTTTTCTTCTATGAGATACTCTTTATTATCAACGTATTTAATTTTAATTAGTAAACACAACTAACAATATATTTATATATAGTAAATTTAAAAATATGAATATAAACTGTGTATAATATAATTGTAATATTTAAAAATTGTGTATAAAATATAATAAGTATGAATGTAAAAGATGTTAAATGAATGTGTAAATTATATAATTTATGGGTAGAAAATATTTGTTAGTTACATACTTAATAAATTGCCATGTAGCATTGCTCTTTTTCTATTTTATTTTTTTAATTTTTTCTGCGTAGTCTTTAGATATTTTCATTTTCGTACATGAGTTATAATATTATGTGTATATTTATCTTATTTAATTAAATTTAATTAAGTTATTTATTTTTATATCAAATAGAATATCACTATAATTTCAAATAGCACAAAAAATAATATATAAATGAGTTTTAATTTGATATTAAAATAAATTTTTATTTAATATAAAATAAATGAATTAATTAAATTTGATGGGACAAAATAAATATATACCTATATATAATAATGGAGGTAGCTACTCTAAATATATGTTCACTTTATCCGCTAAACTAATTTATATGTAATTATTACAACATATCATAACATAATGACCCTACACATAGCTCTTAAGTCTTAAGAGCTTGTTTACGTGTTATTAAATTGTTTAAAATGAATTTAATTTTTGGTGTATTTGTCAAATTCTCAATAGTAAAAATAAAAGGAGCTGAGTAAACAAAATATTAAAAATATTTTAACATAATAAATAAATAAAAATTATTTTTTATATTGTATCCAAAAAATAAAAATATATTTTTATATGAACACATAAAATTACTTTTATTATTCTAAAAGATCTTTAAAAAAAATTCCTTAAAAAAATTCATAGAAGTTTAACTAAACAAGTCCTAATAATGGTCAATATTTCTATGCAAGATTTTATTATATAGATTGTATAAATTAAGTAATAGGTATTTTTCATTTTATTTTTTAATTGAAACTAAAAATAGTGAGTCCCTTACACAATACTCACTAAGTTAAATATGTACAATTTATACAATAAAAAAGCATGCATACAAAAAAAATAGTATCAGCATCAATAATACATTTCTTCGATTAATAGCATTTTTAAATACCTAAAATTCTTTTTACTCTTAACAACATAAACATAAGAATTATTTTACCTTTTTCGATGATTGATGATGCTTCGATTTGAAAGTGGTTTTATGAATTTTGCATAAAAACCAAATGAATACATAACTTTCATGCAACTGTGACAATTGACAAACTATTCCTTATCCATCAATGGATGGTAACCGAAACCTATAAAGGTGGAGAATATATAGAGCATGTGTGTTTAATTTTATTAGTGTAAAATATTTTATATATTTATTTAATTATATTTGTTTTTTAAATTATTATTTACATGCCCAATGTAAAAGACAATTATTTTTATTAATATGACATTAAATAATTAAATATTATATATATATAATTTTATAAAAGAAAAAATATCAAAATTATCAAAAAAAAATTTGAACGCTAACAAAATTATTTATAAAAAAATAAATAAATCTTTTATCTATGAAAGATGAACATATGTGAGACGAAAATTCAAGCTATATGGCCACTCTTAAATGATAGGTCTTGTCTAATGTCACAATCATGGTTGACAAGAACAAGATTAAATGTTGATACTTAGCTTCTTCTTTCAATTATTGTTTATGGCAAATTGGCAATCATTGCCGTTTAATACCATACCATTCTACTATACAATACTATATATATATACTGTGTACCTAACTCCAAATATATTTTTTATAAGAAGAAGTGAACTCCATAAGCTAAGGAACGGTCTAAATGAAAACTAATGGCCAGTGTCCTTTATTAACGCGCCTTCATTTTATTATATGATAAAGTTTAGGGTTTAGGATTATTATAAAGTTATAAATTGACACTACTAAAAAATAGTATATTACATAAGAATTTATAGACAAATTTTACTTTATTTACTGATGGATTTATCATTATCGACAAATTTATTGATAAATTTTGTCTATATATAAAAGTCTCGTTGATAATTTATTACCGACAAATTTTATTTCCGTCTGTAATTTATTGATAGATTTTTTTTTGTTCCGACAGAATGAGTTTCCTTGAGGAATGCGAGGATGAGGGGAAAAAACACTAAGTACACTAGCATTTTAAAAAAAAAAAAGTTTCAATAATAATTTTCTGGTAGTATATAGCTAGCTTTATTAATTAGTGGACGTCCAAATTTGCTAAATTTATTGAAAGCATCCATACTTTTATCGTTTAATTTGCTTCTCCAAACATAAGTTTAATAAAATTAAAGTGGTATAAAATGTTATTATAAGGGTCGAATATGCAAGGTAGACCACCCTAAAATATGAGGTATATATATATAAAGTTATATAAAATGAGACCTTCATCATTATTTGCATTGTCATGACTCATCATTTTATGCTCCACTCTCATTTTCTTAACCTAACTTATTATGGTAATATATATTATCTTTTTTATTGTGCTGTTGCTTTAATATATATTGGCTATTTAAATTGATGAGATGATCAATCATCTGTCGATCGAGCAAATTAAACCACACCAAATGCTCAAGGAGAATCTGAGTTATAATAATAAATTATTTATACTAATTTATATCGTGCTTATTTTATTATTGTATGTTAATTAATCTATTTAGCAAAAGCTCAAGAAAAAGAAAGAAAAGAAATAATTGTAAAATGATGGTAGTAGTTCGGGGATAAGTCTGGAACGAATTTTTAAAAGAAAAACTAGAAAATAAATTAAAGTATGTGTACATGCATGAGAATATAGATAAGACCACCAATTTTAAATGTTAATAACCATTGGGACATATATAGCTAAGAACCATCCAATATAATAAGAATAATAAATATTATAATTAACCTGTGGTGTAAGCTAAGGATTGGAGTGGAGAATAAGAACTTTTTCTTTAACTATAGGGAATAATTTATTTATCCATATGTAGAAGCCGTAAAGTAGTTCGACTTGTTCTCTTAATTTATACCAATTCCTGATTAAAATGTTGCAACATTACCGACAATATAATTTTGTGTTTTAATCTTGAAATTGATATACAACCAGCTACTAAATAAATATGCTGAATTTGAGGCACCCGTGAATTGATTCCTCATATATATAAATATATAAATAATATAAATAATGGTAGAAAATGCATGGGATGATCCAACATCAATATTAGTTTAATTTATTTGATATAATTTTTAAAATTTCCTTTTTAGGTACCTCTCAACCCGACACGCCCATAACTAATTCGATAAAAATTTAAATTTCATTTAAGGATCTGGATCACTATATATATAATTTTTTAATTAACACTTGGTACCTTATATAGTAATTTAATATTTAAATTTCCAGATCTTGAACCTATTAGGATCTTTTATTTTACTCCTCTTTTTTCTTTAATTATTAAAAATTAAAAGTTGCCACCATCGCCCAATTTATCTTTTTTCAGAAAAGAAAATAGATCAACAACATGATCATTATGATAAAACTAGCTTATTTATTCTAAAGTATACTTTATTATTAGTTATTAAAAAAATAGAAAGAAACAAATTAAAAGAAAGGATAGTAAGTAATAAGAAAAATAAAATTATTGTGAATAATAACTTGGTGGCTTGGATAACATACAATTTACTAATTTATTAATATATAATACATAGTAAGCAGCAATAACTAACAAGTCAATAAAATAAAAACAGCTATATATAACAAATATTCCACTTGGAACGACCTACACTGCTACACAATATTCAGTGTCTTTATTTTAACACTATCAATATATAAATTAAACAAACTTCAACCATTTATTACTTTATTATGGATGTGCATGGGAGATTGTTTAATATTTCAACAATATATAATAATATCACTACAAAAAATCTAACGAATAATGATGATTTATTAACAGCAATTTTTATAATATAGCTTGGTTTTTGCAACATTTTCACAAAACCGCCGCAATTTTTTTTTTGTTTGCCGACTAAAGAACCAGTTTTACAAGTGCATAAAATGAATTTACCTACATTAATTAGTTTCTATTTTTCATATTATATTCCATTTCTATTTCTAAGGGACACGCCCCTAAACCAGAACACACCTTACTTTTTAAATGACAAAAGAGGTCATACCATTCTCTTTGAGCTTAAAGGAATTATAGTGATAGGCTTGCATAAAGCAACTAGGTATAAAAAATAAAAATAAAAAATTGAAACCAGCATTAGTAAGGGGAGGAGATATATAAAGCTTGGAACCATTATTATATTCAAACAATCCAGGACAGTTACATACATGCATAATATCTTGGTTACTAAGGCTTATTGGGCAAGTTACAAGCCTATTATAGGTGTTGATGGGTGTTATCTATCTGAAGAGTGATCATGGGGCAACAATGGCTAATTGCTGTTGGGAAGAATCAAAATGACATTTACTTCCTAATTACGGTTTCTTGATTTGCTCTTGGATGACATCACAACGAGAAGTATGTTTTTATGTCTAATTAACAGAAGACGAACTTAATATATCTGATATGAGATATGAGATAGAGATCTAACTGAAAAAAAAAATAGTGATTTAGTTAAAATAAAATTTTTCACATGCAATTTTTTTTTAGAATTTGATTATAATATCCATTTGTCTTCTTATAATTAAGTCATTAATTATATTAACTTCACATTAATGTTAAAGATTTAGCTAATGAATAAAAAAAATTAAATTTGTGATACATTTTATATTGTTATTAAAATAAAAACACTTTAATTAATAAAAAAAATTATCATATATTTTAAGAACCATGTTAATTAAATTCTTCTAATGAATACATTCATCCAAATACTTTACTTTAGATAATAGCCCAACAATTTTATTAGTTGATTTTAATTTTATATATATAAAATAAATTTTTAATTAAAATAACTGCTAAAATTAATAAATTACGTCGTATATCATAGAATACTTAAAATGCATCCAACTCTATTAATAATTAGAAAACGTTATATGAATTCGAAAGTTTTGTGGGACAAGTTTTCAAAGGCATGCATTGTATATAATATAAGACCTTATAGTGACGTCGTTTTTGACCTAACTATTTAAATATCAGCATCTACCGCGGAATTATCAATTATGTTCAGTACCACTAGTCCACTACACCACATATATATTATTGAATCAGCATCTTAGTTAGACGACAAAAATAAAAAACATCAACATCTTAGTTTATACATACTACGTATAGATACAGAAGATATAGTTAAATACATATTAAAACATATTTAATTCTTGGTTTATAACGCCAGTACACATGCATAAACCCAAATTATTGACAAGCACATACAGTAGTCATTATTATAAATAAATCGAAGTCGACTTAGTGGATGAATCATGAACTAGCTCAACTTGATTCACTTCTATCCCTGTCACCAAATCGTTGACTTAAGAAGTTCAATTGATTTGGATCGGATCATTAGCTAGTTCTAATTTAACTAAATGGCCAAAATTTAACTTAATATCTATTTATAATTTATAATTTCATGCAAGGTTGCGAGTACGAATTGAATGAGTAAAGTAATCAGTCCAAAGGTTTAATAATTAACCGTATTCGAAACAATTTAATTGAATATACTAAAATTATTTAAAATATAATATAAAAATAATGTTTTTAAATATTTAGAAATCGAACCGGATAATCAATTCATCGGTTGACCAGCAATTTACCGATGTTTTCACTGATTTTCTATGTGATTCAATTTTTTGCTAAAACTTAGTTAATTCAGTCATTAAATCAGTCAATTCGATTTGGTTTTATAACACCGATTTCATGTATATAGTAATATTCAATATTATTTATTTATTGCATCTAATATTATTTAGCTCATTTTTATTGTCTCGTACACATTATTCTAATTTCCCAACACAACAATGCATCCAAAGCCAATAGCTTGAGTAACATACATAATTAATTATCCACACAAATATATGTAGAAAAAACAAGCAAAGTTTTATTTGGATTCTTTAAATAAATAAATAAATATTTGATTTGTTAAAGTGTCTTTTTTAAAAACATATATATCCGTGTGGTTTACGACTATTTTATTTCAAATTGTTTTGACTACTTCTAATCTTCTATATAGCTACACGGTTGGTGGTGGCTGGCACTTACAGCTGGAGTTGACTACAACATTTCACTGCCCCACAATTAAGTAGCACTCCAACTTAGAACAAAAAATATCATGCTATTATATGATCTTAATTTGTCATTTTGTTTTAAGACATGTACCTTGGATTTTATTTTTGGTCTCCACCTCCACCACATACCCCTTTATTAGCATTTGAACTTAATATAACTACTACGTACCACCACTAAATAATAATACTAGTAGTAGCTCTGATTCCCGTATTTATTTTGGTCTTTCTAGATATGTTTGCTAATTGATAATTAGGGGTTTTTCAATCTTTAGATACTTCCATCAATATATAACTTAGCATTGTATATTTTTAAAGATTCATCATTATATGTTGATCTAAAGTTCAACCCAAACTCAAAACTCAAAATAAGCTCTTGCCTCAGAGGATGGTGAAGTATATATACCTTCTCCGGGAAAATATATTAAAAAAGAATTTCGAATGGCCAATCAAGTATTATAGCTCGCTCTTCATCATAAAATTATTCTCGTGATAAACCTATTATTTCAATCGGATGAGATTTATTTTATATTTTATATACTATTAATGTAAATTTGATTATATTGTAGCAAATAAATAATTAGACAGACACAAAAAATAATTAGATATTAATATGAAAACTAAAGAATAATGCAAAGTTGCAAACCATATCTAATTAGCATCTTTAATTTGCTCTATTATTTATTTTTTATTTTTATAAAAAAGTCCAGTAGTTTAAACGCTGCTTTTGTAAAGTAGTAGAGTTTATTATTTAATATGTATATCAAAGATGCATTTTTTAAATCTTTTACATACTAAAGTTATATTTCTAATTAATGTAATTATCTTCTTGCATGATTAAGTATAAAATATACTTATAGTTATAATTTAAATAAGACTATAAAGTATAAACTTAATGACTACTATATAACTAATAATTAACTATATATATATATATATAGTGCCTGAATTCAATAATATAAATATACTTCCAACTCAAACTTTTATACTTTACGTTAGCAAATAGCAATGATGTGGGGAAACTGCTGGAAAGTACTCTTCTATGGTCACACAGTTAGTTTTACAAAATAAATAAATGAATGAAAGCTATACTTACGTAACATCATCCTATCTATATCCAGTGATTAAAGACACTAATAAAGTAAACCTGTGATGTTATTATACACAAAGAAAAAAGTGACATGTATTTGAGGTAAGTAATCCCATCACTCTTCTCGTGGCTTAGCTTTGATTTTCATTAATTTTGTTCCAATCAAATTTTTTCCTAACCACATACATCGTTTACTACTTCATTGCACAGCCATACAATTCAATTATTATTTTTTATAATTATAATTATATTTTTTGTTTTCTTAATTAGTCCTGGTTTACACGTACACACACGTCAACACTAGTTCATTGATTAATCAAGTGTCACGAAGAAACAATTGTAGTCACAAAAAGTGAGAGAGAGAAGGAAACTAAAGAGAAAGACAAAAGTAGTAGCCATCACACATAAACGTTTGGAACAAAAACTCGTTACGCCATCTTCCAATTAAATTAATATAAATAATTAAAACCAAAACCAAAATCAATGAATGAAAGACATGATTCAAAAAGGAGTGGCGAAGTGGGAAAGAGAAAATGAGAAAATTCATTGAAATAGATTACACACCAAAACGCTTTAATTGTATGTGTAAGTATGTAAGCATTGATGATATAATTAAGATGTGAAGCTCCATCCTAGGCTAGTAGAGATTATTACTTCTCTGCTCAAATTAAAGCTGCTTCTGCCAAACAAAGAAAATATAATAACACGCACCAACCCAACTAAAGAAACCGCGTCCATCTTACTATTTTCTTATTCAATCCCTTCCCATCTAAGGACTCACTTTATATTGTTAATTAATATAAGTAAGTTAATTTTATATAAAGTTTATAATTGAAAATTATCACATCATAATTTATTTATTTAGTTAAATATATTAAATTATTTTATAATTTTTTATTAATAACCTTATATAAAGATAATTTTATATGCACCTCTTTCATATATTGAATATTAATTTCCATGTACCGTGAGTGTAAAAGAGTTTTACACATGCATTCAATCAAGTGTTATCACATCATTAAAAGCAGTTAATTTTTAAACTTACTATTTCTAAAATCACATAAATGTATGAATCTAATTGGATGAGTGTGTAAAACTCTTTACACCGCCAGTGCATTAAAATTAAACTCTAAAACTAATAGATAATTTTTAATATATCTATTATAATATGTTGATTATATAAATTTTTAATTTTTAATAAAATAATCTAAATCTAAATATGCACTAAAGTAAGTTATTAAAACCAATCACAAGTATAAAATATACGTTAAAATATAAAATACAAATTAAAAATAATTTAATCAACTTATATGATTATACCTAAATTTATAACTAATTTTAGTAGTCAATTTTAATATATAAATAATTTTTTTGTTATTTCCTCTGAAAATCCAATTATGTATACCAAATTAATTAGGGATATGAAAATATACAAATAATCAATTAAATATTAGTAATTTAATTTATTGTTATCAAAAGTAGTGGTGTTAATATAGGAAGAAAAAGAAAGAGATTATATTATTAGAAGATGTATTATTATACAAGAATAAGAAAATATAAAAGAAAATCGACTTTTAAATTTAATTAGATTCATTAATTGATTATTAATAATTATTTCAATACATTTTTGTATGATTTTCGACATATTTAATATAGAGCATAAAAATATTAGAACAAAAGAACCAGACTAGTATGTATCGAATGTTCTTTAAAACCATATAAAAGAATTATAAAGTAAGATACATAATGAGTAGTACATCTATAATTATTATTTCTTTCTCTCAATCGTGCTATATAATAAATATATTTTTTGATCTTGAAGAGCATACAAGTAAAGAGATGCGATGACAAAGAAAAACAAGGGGAAAAAAAATTGAAGATGATGGACTTGATAATTGAGGCTTACATAAGAAATCAAAATAGTAATTTTCTATTTCTTAACTCTTTCCCAATCTATCCATCGCTATATAAATAGAACCCCTAAACCACACCCTTCTTCCCTTGTCACTCACTCACTCATTCTCTCTCTCTCTTTTTTAATTTCACACTCAAACAATGGCCTCTCTTTCACTCTCACCACCACTCTGCATGCTTTTTATCTTCTTCTTCTTCTTTTTCCCTTTCTCATCCTCCTTCACACTCAACAACATCAACAACAATAACCACTCGCTTTCTTTTCCTCTTACACTAACAAAAACACATGTCTCTGAATCCATCAACACCAAGAAGCAAAGACTCAGGACCCTCTCCTCCTACAACGTCAAATCATCTTTCAAGTATTCCATGGCCCTTGTCGTCTCTCTCCCAATCGGAACACCACCGCAGCTTCAACAAATGGTTCTCGACACTGGAAGCCAGCTTTCTTGGATTCAGTGCAACCCAAAACAGAGGACCACCAACGTCAAAACGACATCACCACCTCCATCTACCTCGTCGTTTGATCCTTCTCTCTCTTCCTCTTTCTCCCTTCTACCTTGCACCCACCCGGCCTGCAAGCCTCGAGTTCCCGATTTTACCCTCCCCACTACCTGCGACCAGAACCGCATCTGCCACTACTCCTACTTCTACGCAGATGGCACCTACGCCGAGGGCAATCTCGTCCGAGAAAAACTCGCCCTCTCAAATTCCCAATCTACCCCTCCTTTAATCCTCGGTTGCGCCACTGCTGAGGACTCCAAAGACGCCAGGGGCATTTTGGGAATGAATCTTGGGCGCTTGTCCTTCCCTTCCCAGGCCCAGATAACCAAATTTAGTTACTGTGTCCCTACCCGTCAGGCCCGATCCAGTTCCGTAACCGGGTCGTTTTACCTCGGGGACAACCCGGATTCTTCACGCTTTCGCTACGTTGACATGTTGACTTTTGGTAAAAGTCAACGCATGCCGAACTTGGACCCCTTGGCTTACACTGTTCCTTTGCAAGGTATTCGAATTGGGGCCACGAAGCTGAACATTTCCGCTTCGGTTTTCAAGCCCGACGCTGGTGGGTCGGGTCAAACCATGGTTGACTCCGGATCCGAGTTCACTTTTCTGGTGGACGAGGCATACAATAGGGTGCGTGAGGAAGTTGTGAGGCTGGTGGGTCCCAGATTAAAGAAGGGGTACGTGTACGGCGATGCTGCGGACATGTGTTTTGATGGAAACGCCGTTGAGATTGGACGGTTGATAGGGGACATGGCATTTGAATTCGAGAAAGGAGTAGAGATTGTGATTCCCAAAGACAGGGTTCTTGCTGACGTGGGAAGTGGGGTCCACTGTTTGGGGATTGGGAGGTCAGAGAGATTGGGTGCGGCAAGTAACATTATAGGAAATTTCCATCAACAAAATCTATGGGTGGAGTTTGATCTTGCCAATCATAGACTGGGTTTCGGTGAAGCCGATTGTACAAGATTAGCCAAGTAATACAGTGGAAAACTGCAAGACTATGAAGTGGTGCAGTGGGGAATGGTGCATGTAATTAGTATGTACCTAACTAAATTCGCAAGGACATAGGACGTATAGGGGTCGTGTTTTTTCGGCTGTTACTGTAGAAAGGAAACATACACGTGTGATCGTGAGGATCATGGTGTTTGTAAATCGTACGGTTGAGGAGGGGCGAAGGAAAAAGAAATGTGGGTGTTAACTGTTTGAGTGCTTGGATGTAGTAGGAGTAAACGTCAATCGTTTTGGACCGACGCTAGGATGTGGGTCTTCTTTCCCTTGCCCTTAGGCCTTAGGCAAAGACGATGCGTCAAAGCTCAATAATAAAATAGTGTACATTATTACCACTATAATCTATGAGTCTCACTCATGATGTATATATCAGGTATAGGTATATCAATAATATGATGATAATATGTGTGATGTATCATAATATAATGTAATAATAGTACTTCTTTGAAAATAACATGTAAACCAATCTCCTTCTTGTGCCTTGTAATCTTGTCTTGAATATTACTATATATTAGCAAGTGTATGTTATCCAATTATATATATGTGCCACTGTTAACATATGTGTATATGCCTCTTTGCAATGGATAAGCTTTGAAATAATGAGAGATATTAGAAGTTGAGATTAATTGACTAATTCAACTTAATAATTATCTTTGACAATTCATGTTGAAGGATTTCAAATAGTATGTTCAGAAGAAATTAGTTCCGAAAAAATAAAGAGAAGAAACAAATACAATCATATAAGTTGATGTGTTGTTATTGTAAAACAATTTAATCAAAATAAAAATTAATTTTATGTAAAGTTAATATTTTATTATTATTAAATAATATTTTAATTAATATATCAAAAAATTTAATAATTTTTAATAATAATTTTATATAAAATTAATTGAATATAAGTTTTATCTGAGAGTAAAACACATGAGTTAATGATAACAAAGAAAAATCATCATCATCATTTGATATAACATTTGAGATGCATTGCATCACTGTGGCCATGAGCAAAGGTGGGAACTATTCATTTGTGCAATAAGGAACACACGCTATGTACACGAACCGGAATTTATGAAGAAGTATATATCTTTATCAGGGCAGTTACCAAACCAAGTAGAAAAGAAAAGTAGAGCGTTGAGGTATCTATCTATAGTCTATTGAATAAGACTCATGATTAATTATTAGTTCTCTTGGCTTTAGTAGATTAGACTATCTAACAAAGCTTCACCACAACGTTCTCCTCATGAAAAAAAAAATGATAAGATTCCCATTTAGTCATTTCTAAAATAATAGGATCAAAATAAAATAGTCTAATCGTTTTAAAATAATTGTCACTTTTATATATTTTGAATTTATTAAAAATTTAATATACTTGAACATATTCTTTATCTAAGTATATTAAATTTTCATAATATTTTAGTATGTTTCAAATATACTTTTAAATATTGACATTTTGTAACATAATAATAATTATTGTCACGTTAGCTTTGGATTATTATTATATTAGTATCTTTGTTTACGACGTTAATTTCTAAAGATAGAATTGAAAATATATTAAACTTTTTATTTTTCTTTATTTTTTTATATGAGATTAATTTTAATATTCACTCGCATTTTAACTTTAGTATTTTATTTTTTTAATAATTTTATATGACTAAGTGATTTTAGCTAATCAAGTGTAACCAAATAATTTATTTTTATGCTAAATAAAATATTATTTTATTATTATAAATTACTTAATTATATTTGATTAATTAAAATCACTTGTTTAAATAGCATTACCTTTATTTTTTTCCATTTACAAGAAAAATTAGTTTAAATGAAGTTTTAACGGAAAGAAAAGAAAAAAAGAAAAAAGAGAAATGCTGTGTCCTGTGTAGACCAAGATCAAGAACAAGAACTCAAGAAAGAAGGAAAGTCAGCAGCGGCGGTTAGAAATGCAATGGTGGCACCGCAAAACATTTTACAAAGCAAGGGAATGCAATCGCTGGGTCCACATAATGAAGAAGCGACACCTCAGCTTCTTCAACTTCAAGGACCGCCAAACACATCAACTGCTTCCACATAATCCCTCACAATCACATCATTCACATGATTTAATTAAAACGTGTCCCTTATAATGTTTTCTTCTTTTCATTTTTATAAAAATATATACTACTATATTCATATTGTTACATAATTTTCACGTTAAAAAATATTAATATTAGTCCTTTACACCTTTTTTTTTTTAAACATATGCTATGGCTACGTCTTCTACAAATTACTTTCGATTCAATCAAAGTATATGGCCTTTTATGTAAAATAAATAGAAAATCTTGCTTACCAAGGTGTCAAGTCCCCTTTTCGGTTAGAATGGAAGCAAAATATTTGGTACAATAATGCCTATGAAACTAGGCTTTGTCAAGTGCATCATACACATATGGAAACATATTCTAAAATGTGTGGTGATGAAACTATTTTATTCTCTTGAAAAAAACAAAAAACTTGAAACTTCTCCCTACTTCTCAAAGAATCTAGGGTAGTATGGTGTCAAATAGTGGATAATGAAAAGTGGTTTGTACAAATCTTAAGTGAATTACTGTTAGGATCGAACATTAGAAAATCAAAAGTGGTTTTACACTACCGACAATAATTGATCCAAAACAAAAAGGCAAAGTAAAGTTGAAAAATAAACCAGCAATCTGCGTGCCTATGAATTGAGATGATTCTATTAACAGTTATATCTATAATCTATGTGGTAGCTAGTTAGTTAAATTTGTTACGTCAATGATAGTAGGGTTGAGTGAAAAATCTAGTAACAGAAAGGGACATTGCGCAAATTAAATCAGCTAATCTAAGTAAGATGATTTAGCTAGGTGATCATCATTTCAGTATCACTATACTGCTAGGAAATGATATATATGATGCCCTAAAAATGGATATGTTTGGCTTTAATTTCAACATTGTTTTTATTACTAGTAACTAATATGAATAACAAACACATGCATATACACAAATATAATACAACAACTTAAATCCATTCCTTCATTAATTTCAAACTACATTATTCAATGTAAATAAATTAAATTTTGGTCACATAAGCGATATATATTTCCTTATGTAATTATTTTTTAAAAGTGATCAGTACTATGCAAGTCTTTTAACAGCAACAAATGTGGTTGGATAATATATATAAAAATATTATTTATAGTAGAATACTGTTCAAATTACTTTATCTTCATTTTAAATGCTTTTTCTTTTTTGGCTCATCCCCTAGCTACATTATTAGCTATCCATAAGGTCCAAACTTTTTTTTTTGAAAGACATAAGGTCCGAACTTTGTTGGTTAAGCTATACGTACAACAGAAATATAATGTGTAACCAAGTGTATATATATATGGTAACGAAATTAATGTTGCATAATTAATAGGAGTGATGGCAATCCCCATGATCTTCTGCGACTTTGTCTTGTTTTGTACCATCATGTGTTGATAACATCTTCATTGTGAGATAGTGACATTATATAGTACTACCAACTAACACATAATAAATATTTTTTTTGGATTGGTATGTTAACATTATTATTTCTGTGAACGATATTAATTTCCAAACATATAATTAAAACATATTTAACAATAGGAAGACAAATATTGAAATATGTATGTGTTGATAATATCTCCATTAATATTAGAGAAAAAATTATTTTTTAAAAAATTTCATTAAAAAAATATATACTTTATCCATAACTAAAAAATCAAACAAACAAACTTGTTTTTGCTGCTCACTCATCGTGTCCGATCTTTTTGATTCTGATCTACATGAAATGGTTAAATTACTCAATTTACGTAAATGTTACTAATTAACTGTAATTCCGGTTTTTATAAATGAATACAAAATTTTTGCAGATAGTCCTAGATATGACCTTTTGCACTGAACCACCAATTCCATTTTTTTTTTTTATAAAAAAAAAAGGTTATGAAAGGAGTTAAAGATGTAGTTGTGAAGCAAAGGCAGGAAAAAAGACACCTGGTATATGGAAATCCACAACATGATATGATAGCGGGTCCAATAACGTTACATTTCATTACATTTGCACATAGCTGAATGGCTACATAAATGTTCAAGTTGACGAGTACATTAAATTATGTTTTTGTTTAATTAAAAGATAAATGGAGAAGAAAACTAGGGCAATTTTTTAGTGCTGTTGGAAGTTGAAACTTCTATATGATGGTGAATGGGGGTTAAAGAAATATTATAGCCTGCGATTTATGTGTCTTAGCTAATTTGATTTTATGGTGAGACATCTTTTTCCCTGCACAATATTATCCGGCGAAGCAAATAGCAAGATTCTCATCCTTCTATATATTGTTTTCGCTAATGTTTATTAGCAGAGTAAAATTACAGGAAAAGTTATTTTTTCTCTCTTTATTCTAAAGCTTATTTCAAGTTTTAATTTTATATGCATCTAATATTTTAAATATATAATTAAATTATACTTTTGATCCTTAATTCTTAGGAATTAGTTCTATTAATGGAAATCTTTATGAAATGCTTTTTTTTATAAATAATTTGACAAAATACACTAAAGATAGATAGGAAAATATAATCGAAAATGAATTTAAAATAAAATTTTAACACATAAAATAATAAGAAATTTTTTAGATGGTGAAAGTATCTAGTGGTCTATTAAAGTTTTAAGTGTTATCTCTAAAATAAAAAAAATATGGGTATATATTAAAAATAATCACAGCCACATATTTAAAATTTTATTTCATAATCCTTAAAGTCACAATGTCGTTTCTTTTTTTCCAAAATTTATTTTATCAAAATATTTAAATCTTGTCAAAACCAAAATGATTTTGTTTTTTTCCCTGGAGCATGATAGTTTATTCCTCTTACTTTTTTTTTTGGGACAGGATTCGTCTTACTCAATAAAAGTACAATTCTTTTCTCTTTTTGGTTTTGAACTATAATCTTTAAAAACAGGAGTGCAATGAGAGCTTAGGCCCAAATGTAACAGTAGCACTCATAGCAGTGTGCTTTTGGGGAGCTACTTGTGGGTTTAGGGGCAGTAACAAAAAATTATATATTTTCTTTTGCCAATTTTTTTTAATCTTTTCTATTTCTTTCAAAACCATTAATGAATGACTTTGTTCCAACCAACAGTGTAATGATTAGGTTATTAATTCGTTTAAGAAAAAAATCAGAGTTCAAATTCTACTTTATCTATATAGCAACCATGACTCTGTCCCTAAAAATTAAAAGTAAAAATAAAATATAAAACACACCTAGGCTACAACACAAGGATCAAATAATGCAAACGATTCTATCTAAAACTAAAAAGCGAAGCAAAATTATGTAAGAACCAATGAGGAAACTAGCCAAATCTAGCTACATGCTTGTGCTTCTCTACTGAAATGATCAAGCCCTGGCTTGAATTAGGTTTCTTAAAGTAACTAAAAAATTGCTTAAATAGAATTAAATTGTTAATTAATAAAACAATTAATTATAAACTTTACTCCTTTAGACCCCAATTGTCTCATCTGGGTAAAAAAGGGGATAAAATATCAGCATCATTTGCAAATCATTGACATAATTCATTTACACACCTAACCACGTTTCTAAACATAAATGGTAAATTGTTTGAGTTGCTTAAGTGTTTAGTACTAAGTTCGAACTTTGTGGGCTGCATATATCCAAAAGAAAGGTATGTGGCCACATCAAACTCCCCGAAAGGAACACTCGATAAGATGTAACAGATTAGTTTGGGTCTGCCGAGCCTAAGATACCCTCCTACCCAAAAAACAAAAATTCAATTACACACTTGGGGCCTGATGCCAACTTTCCATTAAGCCTAGTTTATATACTTTCACTTTCTCAATTTTGGTGTTCATGTATTGTATGGTTTATTGATCTATAGAGCTTGTTTATTCATAAAGCTGACATTACAAATTTACAAACAACTGGCTCCATTCACAAGGACTTAATGAAACTGACAAATATCCACCACAATATAATTCCACATTTCCAATCTCTAACACCCTTTCCTGTTATTGCTTGAAGCCTTCCAGTTTTTCAAGGATTGCATTGGTTTGGACAGAACTCCTAAAGTGAGAAATTTGCTATGCCGTGTTGCACATTGAGCAACGGTGCAACCCTTTCAGCCATCCGTCAAGAAAATCATGGACTATCCAACAACATAGCTTCAAATGCACCTTGTACGCTCTGGTCGGATGAATAATTTCCAACGTATCTTGTTCGCTCCTTAGTTGGTACGAGAATAGGTACTCGCTTCATTTTAGCGTATAAATCGCTATATTTTTTGGTTAAATCAAAATGCTTATTAGAAGACAAGTCCATCAATATTGGCAGTTCAGCTAGAACCAATTTTAGCAGCAGTTATCTCCTCAATCTATCTTTTGAAGCTTTATTTGATTCATTAACAAGTGCTGCATAAGAAGCATAATCTGTGACAAGCCCTTTCTGAGAATTGAATATGTTAAAATCGTCAGAGCTTCCGTGCTTGCTGTGACCATCAAGTAAAGTGTTAAATGTAATGTCGTCAGGAACCACTCCTAAATTACGCATTGCATCCAACAACATTTTCGCATTTTTCATCTGACCCTGTTTGCACAGTCCATTCAACAACACATTATATGTGACAACTCCTGGTATATGTTCATCACTTTGCATCTCCTTAAGCAATTTAAATCCCATCTTAACATCACCCTTCTTACAAAAACAATCAATGACCATAGTGTATGTTGGATCATCTGGTTTGAAGCCAGCATTTAACATCTCCCTCAACATTTTTTCAGCATCATGAGCTCTTCCATCTCTGCAAAGCCCTGATATTAGGGCGGTAAAAGCTACCTCATCAAGTTCAATCCCCCCTTCAATCAATCTCTCCTTGATATCCAACGCAGATTCCATGTCCCCATCCTTGCAATATCCATCTATTAGCGTTGTGAATGTGATCTTGTCAGGCTTTAAGCCTCTCTTGCTCATCTCATCCACAAGCTTCTTAGCTTCCTTCAAATCACGGATCCTGCAAAGTCCATTGATCAATGCATTGTATGTGATCAAGTCCGGCCTAATGCCCTGACTGATCATTACCTGAAAATTGTTCAAAGCCAGGTCAATTTTCCCATATTTGCATTGCCCATCAATCAAAGTGGTGAAAGTAACACCATTGGGGACCAAACCTTTCTTGCACATTTCATCAAACAAAACCCCTGCATTATCAACTCTACCATCCTTACACAACCCATTGATCAAAGCGCTGAAAGTGAACACGTCCGGAGATATTCCTTCCTCCTCCATAACACCCTTCAACCTAAAACCCTCTTCCACACACCCTACCTTACAGTACCCACCAATCAAAGTGTTGAAACTCACAATAGTGGGACGCAAGCCTCTCTTTGGAATTTCATCAAACACCTTGTGTGCACTCTCAACATCACCAATTTTACAAAACCCACGCATCAAGACATTAAAATTATAAACTTTGGCGGGATATCCACAATCCAAAACTTCCCAAAAAAGCTTCCAACAAGAGCCAATCGGTTCCACTTTCACCAATCTATCAAGAAGATACCCACAAGCACGAAACGGGACCCTGAAACCATTCTCCTTAATCAGCCGCAAACACATTACGGCGTCATTAAAGAATCCAGAATCAACGTAAGCAGATACCAAAATATCAAAAACAAGATGGGCATTATCATTTCTACGGTTGGAGTAATGAGGTGCAGGGATAGTCCTGGTGGCTTGGATCACAGAAGAGAACACTTCGTGTGCAGAGTTTGTACCCTTCCGTGAAACGAGGAAGAAGAGGAGGGAGTGAGCTTGAGGTAGAAGATGGTGATAGGAGAGAGAGAGTGCCATGGAAGCGTAAGTGAGGAGGGTGTGGCGGAAGGGAGGGTGGTAGGAAGGGAGGAAGTGGAAGAAGGAGAGGAGAGAGAGTGGGTGGAGAGAGAGAGGGTTGAGCGCGATAAGGTCGATGACGTGGCGGGGAGTGAGGGAAGGGAGGAGGCGGTTGAGGGTGGTGAAGGAGGAGAGCGGCTTCGATTTGGCAGTGGCGGCGGCGATGTGTTCGGAGATTTTGATGAGGATGTCGTGGTGGGGAGGATGATGTGGTGGATATGGGGGCGGTGGGGTGTACCATGGTTCGGATGATGAGGAAGAGAAGGGAAGGATGGTTGTGAAGATGTGATAGTGCGGAGCAGAGAATGGAGCATGTTTCACTTTCAGGCTGCTGCTTGCCATTCTCTTCTTCCCAAAACCAACACATTTGCTTCAAAACCATGTATATAATTATAAGTCACTATGCAGCAATTCCATTTGTTTTTTCTTCTTTCTCTCTTCTCTTTTTAATGATTTATTCTGTATGTTTATAATTTTTCTATAATAATAAAAGAAAAGCTAAATAAAATTATTCATTTTTATTTTTTAATCAAATGAAAATTCTTTAATTTGAAAGAACTTTAAAATAAGAGTTTTTGAAAGACTAACAAAAATTTTCAAATTGGAAGAAAAGAAGAGATACTCCACCTAGGAATTTTATTATTTGGGAAAATAGTTAGGAGTCATAATTTATTCTTCAAATTATACTCTAATTTCTAGAAAAAAATAATTATGTTGAACTTTTGTTATTTAAATAAAGTTTATGTCTATAGTCTATAGAAGACTTAAAGAAGCTAAACATGAAGCTGTTGACTCTTATTCATGGAATGGAATCCCATTACAGTATATGTCCAGCACCATGCTTGAAATTAAATCTTATTGTCTGCTTGTGATTTGTTGGAAGATTGTGAGATTTGGAAGCACCAGAGAGAAGAAGAAAGAGTTTCTTGATTGTGAAGAAACTGAAATTACTCCATGAATAAACATATTGTGAATTCTGCTATCTCAATGGTTCTGCAATTGCTCTTATATAAACCACTCTGAGAGAATAAGCACTAGCTATATATATACATATATAAACAGACTCTTATGATAGTTAGCTATAGAGTAGAAACGGTTATGACAGAAATACTCAAGAGTAACTGATTTTATCACTAACCACCTAATGCTAATGATAATCCTAACTGCCTAACATACATAACAGATTAACTATCTTACATGTTTTGGATACCCTTTACAATACAAGCAAATTTCGTTTAAATCCTGATTACCTAACATTTCTTTCAGGAGTAGAATGATATTATTACTTATATATGACTTTTTAATCTAAGCAAAGATAGTTATGAATTTCATCATCAAATGAGAAATGACAATTACAATTCAAAGCATAAACACAGCCAAAAACAAATTGTAAGAATAATCAAAGAACGAGTAGGTTTCAGTCATTCCACTCTTCTCTTTATATTTCCCATCATCAAAATTATTCTACAATCATGTTACCTACCATGTAGATGACAAAATAAAAATCATACTAACTCCAAAAAGTAAAAGCAAAATTAATGATATCATAATTCACAAGGTACCCAAAAGAAAAGAAAAAAGAAAAAAACCGTTATTTGACCAAGTCAGGTACACGGCTTGCCTGGCGGCGACCACGAACACGACCACCACCACCACCCCTGATGGCAGAAGTTGATGGATCAACCACATCTTCTCCTCTTCCACATACAGCACCATGCCTTAGCCAAAACCCTTTTGTCTTCTCTTTCTTATTCTTCTTCATCATCAAACTACTTGATGATGACGATGAAGAAGTGTTGTTCTTGTTCTTATTTGACTCTATAACTATATGACTATCAATTTGCCTTGAAATGCTTTGCACTTCATATGCATCAAAGAGCAGCGAGTTTTCCTTCTTTCTATGACTCTTAATATTGTTTTCTACTCCTCCTCCTCCTTCTTGATGATGATCATTATTGAGTTCCGCCATTCTTTTCATTGCTTCCAGCTTGTACCTTGAAGGAGGCCTAGTCGACGTTCTTTGATGAGTAGTCTTTCTTCTTGTAATATCAAACTCATTCATCAAACCTTTATTGTTCCCTTCTGATGATCCTGAACCATGTTCGTACCATGCCCATGCAGCTGCCTTCACAACATCCAAATCATCTTTCTTATTATTACAATTACTACCCTTCTTGTTGTTCTTTTTCTTATTCCTTCTCTCCAAGAAAGAGTTCAAGAACAAGATCTTTGTAGAAGCCATGATTGGTGATGATACTAATAAATAATAATAGTAAGAGATAGCTAGATAGAGATAGAGCTTCTTCTTAATTGGCTTCTCCTATAATTTGTTGATAATAACTTTGAGGTGAGTAATGAGTAATGTGTGGGGCAACTAAGTTCCACGCAATGCAATAAAGTATGTTTCTTTCTTTGGTTCACCACTTAATGTGCGAGTAGTTGAGCAATTTATGTGCGTCAAGGAAGCCATGTGTGACTTTTTTTGTGTATGGTTGGCTCTGGCTTACAAATTGGTTGTCTCAGGCCAATGGGGTATTCTTAGAATTTAATTTGTGACATTGGTCTTGGGTCCACGTGGACCCCATTAACTTGTTGGCTTAATATGGGATACATGTGTTTTTTCTGACTTGTCTACAACATAAGATGATAATTCTCATCGTGTAGAGCCAGTCATTTTCATATCAGTGTGTAGCAACTTTGTGATAGGCTTTTTTTTCCCTTCATTTTGACGAAGGACATGAAATGAAAGTGCCATGATCAACCTATGCAATAAACAAACTTTGTGTGAAGAGTATATTATTTCTATTTGTGTATGCATGTTTATTCAACCAATTTTAATTTGTAGATAGATTGAATGAACACAACTTTATTTAATATTTGATGAAGGCATGCATTTTTGTTTGTTTATGGTGGGATTGAGTGGGTTGTATGTTTGATCATCATTAACAAGGTATGACTTATGAGGCATGTTTTCTCCGTGATAAGTTTCAAATATAGTATGAATAATTTAAATAAATAAGTTTTTGATATATAGTTCATACCAATTTTTTGATAGAATAATGGCAGTCTTCCTTTGTTTTTTCTTTTCTCCAATGGAATAGGTGCCGCTCTAAGCACTTAAAATCAACTTCCATTTAAAAGTTAAAACTATAGTATTAGTCTAAAATCACATTTAGAAAAAAATAAACAATCTCCATTTTCATTAAAATATATATGAACCTTTTTAAGAAATAAAAAGATTACATAAATATACTAACATTGCATATCAAAATAAATAATAATTTTATGTAAATAAGTGGTTTTGGACAACCAAATCATTTATTTTTATACTAAATAGAAGACTATTTCGATGTCAAATATAATTTTATTTAGGTATAATTTTTTATAATATTTGACACCAAAATAATATTTTATTTAGCATAAAAATAACTTACTTAAATTTTTTTAGTGAAAACTACTTGTTCAAATAGAATTACCCAAAATAAAATATATAATAGCTTTTACATGTATATAATAAGTTCTACAAATAAATCAATAAAATATCATGCTTTCATAGTCACTTGAAGATATGGCAATAAATTTGCATTCATTTTGTAATTATGTTTATCTTTTGCTTAAAATTTGCAATACTTTATTAGAAAAATACATTTTTAAAAAACATAATCAATGATCAAACTCAAACCAAGAAATCACAAGCTACTGTTGGATGATAGTATATCTGTGGTGTTGTTCCAAGTAAAGTATACTAGTTAATTAGTGAGTTTTAGTACCTTAGGTCTAGTACCTTAGTTCTAGTACCTTAGTTCTAGTTCAAGTTAATTAGTTAACTTAAACATGAAGTTAAAATCAGATTCACCATAATTTAGTTGAATGAAATTAACACTTTGACAGTTAGGAAAGAATTTTATTCGTTAATATAAACTACTTGCAATTTTATAAATGCTGTCAATACCCCAAGCTCAATTCCAAATTCTTGTTTTAGTGTGGCATATATAGCACATAGAATTGATGATCCAAATAACTGCAACTTGGAGCTTGTTTTAGTGTGGCATAGCACATAGAAATAGAATTGCTGAGGCAACCCCGTGGGAGCATTTATACGCAGATGATGAAAACATTTTTTTTTATAGACAAAATGTTTTCACCAACTAGTATTTTACATGTGTTAGATTTTGACGCCGGGACGTTGTTTGGACCACCAATCTTGGCGAGGTTAATAACCCCACTATGGTGGAATTAGCCAAGAACCCACCTTGGTTGGCCAAGCCAAGGATGCACCTCTTACTCTAAAAGAGCCTAGAGGAAAATAAGCACCAAGCTTATTTATATATAACTCAACTCAACTCAACATGTCAACATAAGGGGGTACATGGGTTTATTTATACTAGTAGGGGAGGGGAAAACTTTAAGACTTGGCCTATGTGGGACTAACTCATAACACACATAAGCTAACAAATAACATACATTCTAAACTATGCTTATTTAATCAACACACAAACTTAAATATTAATCATAATATTATCATTTTAAGATGCTCCCGCATCATTCTCCCTTGGTTGGAAAGAGCTCCTGCATTATCCTCCCGGGGATGGAAAAGGCTCTGCTTGTAGTAACGGATCACATTGGTAAGTGCATTTGGTCTCGAAGGATGTGAACAGACATAGCTCTGCTTGATTCTTTTGGCCATCCACAAATCGTAACGGAGTTAATACGATCTTCTTGCCATCCTTGATGAAAGAATATGTATTTTTGAAACCATCATGGATAGCACGACGATCATATTGCCAAGGACGACCTAACAGCAAGTGACATGCGTCCATCGGGATGACGTCACACCATACTTTATCTTTATACTTACTCCCAATTGAGAATCGAACAAGACAACGCTTCATCACTTTGATCTCATTGTCCCTTTTCAGCCAATGAAGTTTGTAAGGATGAGGATGCTCTTCTGTTGGAATTTTTAGTCTCTCCACCATATAAGTTGCTACAACATTTTCACAACTGCCAGAGTCAATGATGACCTTGCAGACCTTTTCTTCAATAGTGCATCTTGTGTGAAAGATGTTACGGCGTCTCCAACTCTCATCTTCTGTGATCCTTGCAGTATTCAAACTTCGATGGACGTCTAAGGCTTCTCTACAATCAGGCGGAACTTCTTCAACATCATAGTCAGCATCACTTTCCTCCCCTTGCTCCTTGATTGGTTCTTCATTGGTCGTTTCCTCGACAATAGTGATAACCCTTCTGTTTGGACACTCAGCAGCAATGTGTCCAATACCTTGACATTTGAAACACTTTTTGCTTGATGATCCATGTGTCTTGTTGCTTTGTGAAGTTTTAAAAGATTCTATCTTCTTTTCCTGTTGGCCATCGAGAATGACTTCTTTGTCCTTCGTTGTTTCAACGTTACTCCTTTGTGTTCTCTGTTTTTCAATCTTTAATGAGAGCCTAATGACATCATCCAAGGTCCAATATGGTTGTAGTTGAACCACATCAGAAATATCTGCGTTCAGTTCTCCAAGATAGCGTGCAATTGTTTGTTCTTCAGGCTCTTGAATGTCACACTTCATAAGCAACTCTTCAAATTCCATTGTATATTCTTCTACAGATGATGACTTCTGCTTCAAATTGTGGAACTTGATGAATGTATCTTGCCTGTAATATTCAGGAACGAATTTGCGCTTGAGCTCACGACGCATTTTGTCCCATGTCTTGATTTTTCTTCTTCCTTCTCTTTCTCGCTGACGCTTGAGATTCTCCCACCAGACAGATGCATGCTTCTTTAGCTTGATTGCTACGAGCTTGACACGCTTATCGTCTGGAATATCCTTCAACTCGAACACTCGCTCCACTGTGCAAAGCCAGTCGATGAAATCATCGGGTTGAAGCCTCCCTTCGAACTCAGGAATATCAACTTTAATTCCTAAGTCTTTAGCTTTATAATGAGTAGTTTTGCTGCCATGTCGTGTCTTTTGTGTAGACAAGTCTTCAGAGGAGGAGGAATCGTAAAAAGGATTGGAATATTCCTCGTTACTAGAAAAACTGCGATCGCTCATTCTGCCACGATCCTTTTGAGCAGCTTCATATCTTGCTAATTGTTCTTGCAACTCCTTAACTTGGCGGCATAGTTCTTCCATTTCAATTTCTTGAGCACTTCTACGCTTGGGAGCCATTTCGCACTATGTTGAGAGCAATGTTGTATCCACCAATGGAGATGCGATGATGATGATGCACCGATGAGGATGATGATGATGATGATGCACCGATGATGTTGATGATGCACAATGATGATGATGATGCGCCGATGATGATGCGAATGCAATGATGATGATGATGCAACAACGATAATCACCAAATATAACTACCACAAAAGGCACTAAAAGAAGAGAGAAAAAGAAAGATATTACCCGGACCTCCGCAGCTGACGACAACGCGTACCGACCGCAAGAGTAGCGCACCGAATCCGTACCCACGAACCAAATAAAATTTTACTAAAGCAAGGTGGTGACCCAACCTTGCTCTGATACCAAACTGACGCCGGAACGTCGTTTGGCTCACCAATCTTGGCGAGGTTAATAACCCCACTATGGTGAAAATAGCCAAATAACCCACCTTGGTTGGCCAAGCCAAGGATGCACCTCTTACTCTAAAGGAGCCTAGAGGAAAATAAGCACCAAGCTTATTTATATATAACTCAACTCAACTCAACATGTCAACATAAGGGGGTACATGGGTTTATTTATACTAGTAGGGGAGGGGAAAACTTTAAGACTTGGCCTATGTGGGACTAACTCATAACACACATAAGCTAACATATAACATACATTCTAAACTATGCTTATTTAATCAACACACAAACTTAAATATTAATCATAATATTATCATTTTAAGATGCTCCCGCATCAGATTTTTTAAAAATGGTTAAACAACGTAAAAACGGTTCTCCATGGATGCGTTTGGGAGAGGGACTAAGACTGTGAGACTGAGACTGAAATAGGTTTGTGTATTGTTTTTGGTTTAAATTAATTAGAGATAGAGTTTGAGAGATAGAGATTAAACTAAGTTGATGGAGCAGAAATAAATGTTAGTATTGAAAACTATAATGTTAAAGGTATTTGAGTAAAAAAATATTATTAAACTTTGTCTCAGTCCCAGTCTCGGTCTCCCGATCCTTTCAATTTGGAGGTTCTGAAAATACTAATTTTCTAGAGATTGAGATTGAAATTTTAATTTCAGCGTCTGACTAACAAACCGGATACTGAGTCTCAATGTCATAGTCTGAAATCATCAAAACAAACGCATCGCATGATACAAAAATTCTGGTTCAATTTAAACCCGTCTCCTAATAATCTCCACCAGCACTGCTCATAACATCTTCTACATCATCACAGCAGCAAGCACACAACCCAACTCACACAACAAAATGTGATCTCCTTTCTTCATTGCTTGCCTTCAATCCTTGGGGATTATTCTCACAATAAAATTTTCAATTCTGACTAAATACTTGTTGTTTAGTATTCTCCAAATTTCTATTTATATTTCAAGTTCATTACGAGTAGCTATATTTTCACAATAGAATAAGAACTTCAAAAATGATTAAGAGAAAATTGATCCGAAAAGAAAATCATTGGTGGATAACCATGTTGGAGGCGCAGCTAGAAATTGAGCCATTGTGACAAATTGACAGTGAGTTTTTTAGTTCTTTTTTAAGCTAAAAATGGCCATTTGACCGAAAATTGATTTTCTTTGTGGGAATTGAAACCTTTGCCGCCAAATCTTTGGGTAAAGGGACCAATGTCGACGACGCTGTTTGCAGCGTTTCTGAAGCCAAAAGAGAGACCTAAATTCTTCTTCTTCCCAAAACTGGGTTACAATATAAATTATAATATTTCCTTCCTCGAAGAAATCGCGAATTTCACAAATTACTTCACCCGACGACTTCTGGTTGGATCCCTTGCTATCTTGCGTCTTCGCCTCTTTGGTCACAAAAATCCACGCTACTTCAACATTGGAGTTGTGGTGATCGATTTGGTGCGGTGGATGGAAGGGAACTAAAAGAAGAAGATCGAGAACATGGTGGAGTTGAAGATGAAGAAAATGATTTATCAGCATGATTGTTGCCGTTGTAGGTGGAGGTGTGGCTGTTGGTGGGTTGGGTTTAGTTAAGTGATAAGCCGGGTTTTTTCTGGTTCTTTTAAAAATAATTTATGAATTGGTTTAATAAATATTTCCAATCAAATTTTAACATGTACAAATCCTAAAAGAAAAGTGTTTTTAAACAACTTTATATAAATATTCCTCATAATTTAAAACATAAAATATAGTAAAATAAATATTATTGTCTTAATTTTTATTGGTTATTTAATATTATTATTAATTAATATTCTTTATTCTAAAATCATATATATTAAGGGAAGTTAACCATATATTTGATTTTGCATAGAAAATGATTATAATGCGCAAAAAAAAAAAATCAAATTACACTGAAATGACATTTCTATAAAATTCGTGGCGGGTGTTTGGTGTTTTTAAAATTTGCTGAACTTTATTGCTACTGATTCTTTGTGAATTTGTTAATTAAAATATGTGGCAAGGTGTCACAAATTATGTATAAATTTGTTTATATGAAATATCACACACTGTCACAGATTCTGAGTAAAAAACAAAATATGTTCCATGCCAGAGTTTTTAGGAAGTCAATTATTTCTCATTTTTTAGTTTTTAGAAAGAGAAATTGTAAAGAAAAGTGAGAGGAAATCAAATGATACAACTCATACTAGAAGAACAAGCTGTTGTCGATAGAGACGTAATGTATCGGTTCGATCAGATTTCCCATGTCTCGAGGAATATTAATCAAGAGGTTAGCTTATAGATATTTGAGTTAATTTGAATTTAATTAATCATATATTATTAATTAATTTAGGAGTATATTCCCAAATTAGTCCCAAAAAATTCTAAAATGGATATTTTAGTCCCAAACAAAAATTAACTACCAGATTATTTTCCAACGTTAATAAACATCAGACACTTTGATCCATACCAAAATTAATTACTAGATTAGTCCCAATCTTAATTAATGTTAGACACTTTAATCATTTTTTCATCTTCTCCGTCAACCATTAACTGTCCGATTCGAGGTGGTACGTGAAGCTGCTTGGTCCCTCTAAATTAAAGTTAGTACAAGTGTCACTTGATGTGTAACTAAGAAATTTCACGTGTCACGTCGGATCGAACCAATAAAAAGATAAA
Organism: Stylosanthes scabra; assembly: GCA_036250425.1. Classification (NCBI taxonomy): domain Eukaryota; kingdom Viridiplantae; phylum Streptophyta; class Magnoliopsida; order Fabales; family Fabaceae; genus Stylosanthes; species Stylosanthes scabra. The sequence continues at coordinate 58,217 of JASCZI010000040.1, forward strand.
GAAAGGACTAAAGTGTTGATGTTCACTAATGTTGGGGATTAATCTAGTAATTAATTTTGTTAGGGACCAAAATGTCTAATGTTTACTAACGTTAGGGACTAATCTGATAATTAATTTTTGTTAGGGACTAAAATGTCCATTTTAGAATCCCTTAGAGACTAATTTGGGTATATATGTTATCGTTAGGATAACCTAGTTTAGATCTTAGAATTGTATAATTTAGGGTTTTATGTAGGCATTTATGTTATGCCTTATGTAATAATTTATGTGTTTAGGGTTCGATATATAGATTTATGTTACGTTTTAATTAATTTATCTATTTTATTTGTAGCATTTATTTAATTCCTTAATTAATTTATCTATTTTTTGTGTGGCTTTCTTTCTTGTTTTTGTGTTTGGTATATTTCGTGGCTTGAAATTTTTTATCGTATTATGCTTAATGCAGCTGCAGGTCAGGTCTATGACTACCGTGCGGAGGTAGTATGACATGGACCTAGATCCCCGGATAGTGTCGTATGTGGAGCATGCCGGGTTGTTTTCGGACAACAGGCGACTAGGAAGGCGCATGATGGTGAGCACCAAGATAACAGCTAGGGATTGGCAGTAGTTGGATCCGAAGATGATAGCCGAGGATGTGGATGACGTGGCTCCCCCTTGTCTTATTCGACGTATGCTTGAGGGCGGTGGCTGTCGGAGAAGCGGCAGAGGCAGGAGAAGCTGCGGAGAGGGTGGAGACAGGAGGCAACTCTAGTCATGCACATGAGGCGGGCCCAAGCACACGGGCCAAGGTCCCTTCTACGCCTCAAAGTTAGTAGGGTGTCGACACACCCACCTTTAGCTCTCTGTCGCTGGCATTCCTCGCGAGACTTAGTAGCCAGGGTTTCCAAGCATGAATGACGATATATTACAACCCGGTGATGGATACAGACCCGAGTTTGATGGTACTCAGTTCAACGTGGTTCTGAATGAACCATTATCTGCTCCATCACAGGGTTTCATTGCTCTCTGTAGCACCCTCTCTCAACACATATGTTAGGTACTTCCTGAGAAATGCCATTTTCTAGACCTGCACATGTTTTGACTCCACCTACGTCATTCGTACATGGAGAGCATTATGATCAACCACCAACACACAGGAGGGCTCGTAAGATTTCGCACCATAGAGGCTGTGGCACTGGAGGGCATATTTAGATCTTTATTTTCTTTTTTGTTATTTTTATTTTGCTTACAGACACATTTATTATGGATTTATGTGTTTATGGATAATTTTTATATATCTACATATGTGTTATGTATTTATCAATGCATTATTTATGTTTGCGTTAGTTCTTAATTTTACCAACCCAAACCTATTTTCAAATTTTTTATTTAAAAAATAACTTTGCACATAATTTGTGGCACCCTACGACGGAACTATGTTGCAACGGGCAAAATTCGTGACACCTTCCCACGAATTTTATAGAAATGTATGTTTTGGTGCAATCTAAACATTATTTGTAAAATTGTGTAATAAGATAATATATGGCTTCGTTTTATTTAATTGGGTAACTTACCCTGTAATATTAGGTGTACATCTATTTTGACTTATAAAGTTTAATTAAGTCATTAATTTTTATAGCTGTAAGATTTAGAATCTTGATGAGTTTCTTGAAGAACAAGATTGAGAAAGAGAGAAACGATTAAAGAGAATGTAAAATTGATATTACTGTAATTGTGATAGTTGTTAATTCTGTTCTCATGATTTACATTATATACAATGATATAAGATATGTTATTGGGCTTGCTATACACTATGCCCATTGTGTTAACACATAGAGAGATTTGGACTCTTAGCCCAATAGGAGAGATCCGAGAAAGGGAGAGACAAGTGCTAGGGTAATGTCTCTCATTTTCGACACAACCCTAACAGCCCCCCGCAAGCGCTACAGCGGCAATGAGAGTAGCCGAAGCTTGGAGCGATACTTGACGAAGGCCGGTGTCGGAAGAGCTTTGGTGAAGACATCTGCAACCTGTTCTCTCATAGGTATGTGTGTAACTGCTATTTCTCCTTTTATTACCCATTCTCTGACAAAGAAGATATCAAACTCGAAGTGTTTTGTGCGTTGATGTAGAACAAGGTTGTAGGCTAGGTGAACCGCCGACAAGTTGTCACAAAAGACGGTGGGTGGCGTTGGACAAGGCTGTCGGATCTCACGAAGCAGATTTTGAATCCATTGGAGCTCCGTGAACACTGCTGCTAAGGCGCGGTACTTCACCTCCGTTGAACTCCGGCTCACTGTTGATTGCTTGGCACACTTCCAGGAGATGGGGTTGCTTCCGAAGTAAACACAGAAGCCCGTGGTCAATTTCCTGTCGTCCAAGTCACTCGCCCAATCTGAGTTAGAGAACACCAAAAAACGTAAGTCTTTAGATTTATAAAAATGCAATTGTGTGTCTGTTGTCCCAGTAAGATATCTCAGTACACGTTTTATGGCTAGCCAATGGTCATTGCTTGGGTTTGCCATGAATTGGCTAAGCTTGTTAACGGAGTATGAGATATCCGGTCTGGTGATTGTAGCGTACTGGAGTCCCCTCACAATGGAACGATACAGAGTGGGATTATCGAAAGGGGACCCAATATTTGCCACTAATCTAACAGAACTCAACATAGATGTAGCTACAGAACTGCATTCCTGCATGCCTGTTCTTGTTAAAAGATTTTGTATGTATTTCTTTTGGTTTAAAGTCAGTAACTCAGGATTGTGTTGAGTTGCTTCAATACCAAGGAAGTAATTTAGGGCACCCAAGTCCTTTAGCAAATATGTAGAGTGTAGTTGGTTTAGAACATGTTTGATCTCTGTCTCATCACTCCTTGTAACTAACATGTCATCCACATAGATTAGGATATAAATAATAGAATTAGGAGAAAACTTACAGAACAGAGAGCTATCGGATTTGGTAACTTGAAATCCAAAATTTAATAGAGTCCCTGTAATTGTTAGGTACCAAGCCTTAGGGGATTGTTTCAACCCATAAATAGCTTTATGTAATTTGCACACCAAATTAGGATTAGAGTGACAAAAACCTGGTGGTTGGGACATGTAAACGGTTTCATTTAGATGCCCATTGAGGAATGCATTATGAAAGTCGTATTGCCTTATTTTCCAGCCCTTTGAAAGGGCTATAGTGATGATAATTCGTATAGAGACAGGTTTTACAACTGATGAGAAAACCTGGTCAAAATCAATTTTAGTGGTTTGGGTGTATCCCTTAGCCACCAGCCATTCCTTGTGTCTAACAATGGCACATTGGGCATTATGCTTGAGGGTAAAAATTCATTTGCATCCCACAATTTTCTGGTTTGTAGCTGGTTCAACGAGTGTCCAAGTTTTGTGATAAAGGAGTGCTTTATACTCAGTGAACATAGCCTCCTTCCATTTAGGTGAGAGTAAAGCAATTCTGACAAACTTAGGTATATCAATAGAGTCAGTTTCAGGGTTAGTGTGGCTGACCTGTAAAACCCGTGGGGGTAGAGATTGCGTCTTGAATCTAGTCACCATAGGATGTGTGTTGGTTGAGGGTGGTGGTTGAAGAGGGTGAGGGGGAGAGATAGGTAGATTAATCTAAATATTTGAAATTGGAATAGGCTGTCTAGTTGGTGTAGGTGGATTTGAGTGATGGATATCCTGATGTAGAGTGTTAATCGGTTCAGCAGAGGTAAAGGTAGTAGGAGCAGGGACAGTGGCCCTGGGTGTAATAATAGATGGGGGTAAAGCTGGTATACTAGGAATAAAATCATTAGTAGCAGTAGATATATCATTAGAATCAACATGCTTATCAAAAAACTTAACAGAAGGGAAAATCTTTTCATCAAACTTAACATCACGAGAAATAATAATCTTACCACTTTGAGTTAAACATTTATAGGCTTTTTGTTGATTAGAATATCCCAAAAACAAGCATGGTTGTGATCTATATTCTAATTTGTGTAAATTATATGGTCTTATCTTAGGATAGCATAAACAACCAAACACACGTAGTAGAGAGTAATCAGGAACATGTCTAAAACGTAATTCATATGGTGATTTTGATGCTGTATTGGCAGATGGTAGTCTGTTAATTAGGTAAACAGCAGTGGCAAAAGCATCCTCCCATAAATATAAGGGTAGGGAAGCTGTGGCTAGAAGAGCCAAAGCTGTCTCAACGATATGCATATTCTTCCGTTCAGCAATTCCATTTTGCTGTGGAGTATAGGGGTATGTTAATCTGTGTTGGATGCCCTCATTAGCTAAAAAACTTTTAAAACTGTTAGATAAAAACTCTTTAGCATTGTCAGTTTGAAACACTTTGATGTGATATCCTATTTGTTTTTCCATATTTAGTTTATACTGTTTAAAAGCATGAATAACTTCAGATCTTGAGTGTAAAAAGAAAAGAGTTGTGTGTCTAGAGAAAGCGTCAATAAAACTCACAAAATACTTAACACCCGAATTGGCTATAACAGGGGCTGGTCCCCAAACATCTGAAACAACTAAGCTAAGAGGAGTAGTATAAGTAGTTTCAGATAGAGAATAAGGTAGCCTATGAGATTTAGCAAGGCAGCAGGAAGAACAAACTGAATTATGCAATGTATTTTTATTAATTGGTAAAGAACATGATGTTACAATTTGCGGAATGATAGATGAACTAGGATGTCCTAGCCTCTTATGATATAAATCCATTGAAAAACTAGTGCTAGTAAGAACAGTAGGTTGCTGAAAAGGAACATTAGTCTTTGGAATGTCAATTCTTTCAAACTTATACATACTTTTAATTGCTAGTCCTTTAAGAAGAATTTGGTGAGTATTCTCACATTTTACCGAGCAAACATTAGGCCAAAAATAGAAATAGACATTATTATCCCTAGCAAATCTAGAAACACTAACTAAATTATGTATAGTAGAGGGTACATGTAACTAATCATATAAATGATACAATTTTGATGTTGGAACATGATGTATATATGAATTTCCAATTTTATTAATGCGAATACCTGTACCGTTGCCGATATAAACTTGTTCTTGATCTTGGTAGTTGGATGGTTGTTGCAAATTTGTTGAATCCGGAGTGCAGTGGTGAGATGCACCCGAATCTACATACTAAGAAGGATCTTGAAGAGTTGTTGGATTGGCTATCAATGACTTTGGATTATGGAAGCTAGCTGGAGGAGGAAGAGCTGGGTTAGTAGAGTTCCAATTTCCATTTTGATTTTGCTGCTGGGTTGGAGTTTGTTGTTCGTAGCGAAAGTAACAATAACTTGCGATGTGCCCAAGTTTTTCACAAATCTGACACTGTGGACGTGTGTTGCTTGCATTCCAGGAGTTTTTGCCGCCATCACGGCTTCCACGGCCTCTCCTCCCTGTGTTGTTGTTGTTGCCTCCTCTTCCAGCATTAGAATTATTCCAGGTAGATGTACCATTATTCCAATTTCCAGAGTTACTATTCCAGTTTGTTGTAGATGCTTCAGAATTTGATGGTTTCTGATTTGCAGGGACAGATTGTGTAATGTTGACTTGTACCATCGAAGAATCTGATTTCTTGAGGCGTTCTATGAGTTCTTCCTCAGCCATTAAAACAGCCTCAAGATCTGGGATTGAAGGAGCAATTTCACGGTTGTTGATGGTGGTGATGAATGAGTGATAATCCTCATTGAGTCCATACAAGATTATGTTGGTATGCTCTATGTCTGAGATCGGTGCACCTACAGTGGCAAGAGAATCAACAATTTTCTTAATTTGCAAGAGGTAATCAGCACTAGAACACACTTTTTTTTACGGTCTTTAACTGCAATTGTAATTGCCTGATTTTTGCCCTGGTTTGTGAAGCAAAAAAGGTGTGTAATCTGCTCCATATCTCATGAGCAAATTCACATCCAAGAACCCTATGTTTGAAAGAGGGATCCATGGAGGCAAAGAGCCATGAATTAACATTGTAGTCCTCCACCCTCCAATCTTGGTAGGCTTTTGTCTCTGTTTCCGTTGTTCTGTCTTCATCATTAGCATACTGATTTGGGATCTTTTCTTTCTGCAGGTGGAGTTGAAGCTTTGCACCACTCAGAGTTTGTATAGCTTGGTATCTTCGGGTGAAAAAATTCTCACTATACAGCTTGTCAGTTAATGGAACAGGGAGGGGTTTGTGAATGATGGTGTTTTGGATGCTTATAGGTTGCACTGGTGGGTTTTGATAATCAATAATTTCTGTCATGGATCTGTTTTAGGAGAAGCTCTGTGATACCATGTAAGATTTAGAATCTTGATGAGTTTCTTGAAGAACAAGATTGAGAAAGAGAGAAACGATTGAAGAGAATGTAAAATTGATATTACTGTAATTTTGATAATTGTTATTTCTGTTTTTATGATTTACATTATATACAATGATATAAGATATGTTATTGGGCTTGCTATACACTAGGCCCATTCTGTTAACACATAGAGAGATTTGGACCCTTAGCCCAATAGGAGAGATCCGAGAAGGGGAGAGACAAGTGATAGGGTAATGTCTCTCATTTTCGACACAACCCTAACAATACCAAATAAAAAATGATTTCAATATTAAATAGTATAAAATAATAGCACATGTATAATATTCTATTTGATATATATAGTAATGATTTTTTATTTGTATTAAAAATAAATGACTTAGTTAGACTTGATTGATAAAATAGGTGTACGACTAGAATTAATATATATATATATAATTTTTTAATTTAGGTCTTAATAATTTTGTTTATAATTTAACTAAGAAGATTTAAATGTTGGAAAAAGTAAAAATAAAGTTTCAGTAACCCTTTTCAATTTCGGGTGTGTTTAGTTTAACGTTGGAAGGGAGCAAACCACGTTCGAGCTTCTTGAACGCTTCCCTATCATGTTTGGTTATTTTTTCTGCTGTAAACGCAAAAGTGATTTTTCTTTCTCAACGTATGTTTACTTGAAGCTAAAAATTTTAAGAGGATCTTCATTTTAAGAGTACAGGAAGTACTAAAAAAAATTTCCAACATTTCATTTTTTGTATAATTTTATAAAATTTGTACGGAGAATAACTTGGACAACCAAAAGCAAGAGAAAGTGGGATTTTAATAAGAATTAAAGATGTAAATATCAAATAAATTTAGAGGTAAAAATACTAAAAAAAAAACAAAAAAAACAAAGAAATGTGGTATCTTTGAAACTCAAAGTTGATCTCAAGGACGGAGGCAAAAATCATTTAGAGAAGATGCGGCTTCGAAGATATATTGGCACATCATGGATATTTTTTCCGTAGACGATAGACAATAGTACCCGTAGGATCATGTAGAAACCACAAGATCTCAATTTAAATTCCACCATTCGAGATTGACCATTGGTTTCACATATGGGAGAGTAGGATATACAGATCCCTTTCAGTTTATGGAAGGTCAGGGTCTCTCCAAACCTTAACAATTCATGCACCTTAGTAATTTAAAAAAATCATTGCAGAAAAATCAATAGATTGATTTTAAATTATCTTGAAATCAGTCTCCATTGTCTCAAATGCCACAAATTAATCTGTAAAGAGTCTTCTAATAGATGTATTCAACACAAATCTTCACTCCTTCTCTAACAAGAAAAAATTCTAATAAAACACCAGAAGAATTTTATTAGGACACAAAAAAATCTTAATAAAGCAAAAAGAAAAAAAATCTAACGAAATATTAGAACACAAAAAAAAAAATCAAATTTACTCAAACTTCATCTTCACAAAAATTAATCCAAAAACACATTATATCCTTATAGTCTATCTACTGTATAAAGTATAAACATTGGCATTATTGTTCTTCTCTTCTCTTCTTTCTTTCTTTTTTTTTTTTTTCTTTCATATTCTTCTGATCTATTCCCAGCCAATTTTGTCTTTTTCTTTCAACCTTTTGTCATTACCTGTTTGCTTGAATCCAAAACATAATTTCACATTTCTATAAATCTTGGAGTGCTGGACACGTATTAGTGGAACACTACCCTACATTATATATCTAATATAAAATAATTAAGTTGTTTAAATAATATATAAATGAAATTTTAGTAGAAACTGGCAAAGATAATGCTAGTCCCTGTGGGATTAGTGGATAGAAATTCCGCATACGCAAGCTAGCTATCGATTTAATTAGCACTGCTTTTATAATAAGTCACACAAGGATCCTATTTCCTTGAAACTTCATAACATGTTTGGATAGCTTCAAATTATTAGTAGACATGGAAAAATTATACTAGCTTTGCCAAAATTTAGATACAATTTAACTAGGTCTCAGTTTAATTATTTGATCAATTAAATATAATTCACTTAATAATTAAACCAATATGTTTGTCTTCTTCCTAACTACCACCATTATCCTATTAGTTTCTTTTCATTTTTAGCATTCAAATTCTTTAATTAACCAACTGATGAAATAAACATTCTAGAAATTAAACATAATTAAACAAAGAAGTTAAATATTTAAATTAATGTTCTTCAAAATATTACAAACTACCTTTGATTATTTTAAAAACCACTCAAAAATCGCCACAAAACCATGATTAGCGGGGTTTTGTTAAACCGCCGCTAATCAACCGCCAGGAATAGAGGTTTTTCTTGTAGTAGTGCTTGAATTTTATTGCAATACTCTATCCATTATTGAAAGGATAGTTTATTTATGGCATAATTCTGAAATGAGAGCGGGGAAAATAATAATTATGTTGATTACATTGTTTTATTTGTGGATGATGAGTTGATGACTGTATGTAACACACTAACACTGCCAACGCTTCTGCAGGGTTGATTTTGTTTGAATTCATATGCCAATTCTATCACGCATGCATTATATAATTGATAGAATTTTCAATGTTATTGTCATTCATAGGATTTGTTTAGAAGATAACATCTCTAAATTTGGGAATTTCTTTTTGAAATGACATAAAAGAATTCATTATTTCATAAATAAATTTTTAAAAAATTATTTATTGAAATGCAATTTTTCTTTTAAGTGCTTTTACCAAAATTGCCAAGACGGCGATTAGCCGCCAGATCAACGACCACAGTGACCAGGATGCCTAATAAGTACGATATATTTGATTATTTAAATTAAATGATATTACAATACCAAATAATATTTAATTTGTTTTAGGAAATAAAATTTGTTATCATTTCATTTTAGACAATTTCCCACACATTTAGGTTTGATTATCAATCTGATAATATTCAAATTAGAGAAAATTATTTTATGCATTAGGATTTAGGTTTATACTTTAAAGACTTAAGTATGATATATCAACTATCAAGTGAGTCAGTGTATGTATAAAATAGAAAAAAAAAAAATTCCTATTTTTTATTTTATTTGGGAATGAATTAACATTTGAATTTGGGAACCAGTTGCAACTAAAGCTACATGCAGATGTGATTGGCTTATCCTTGTGGTTCTTGTTATTGTCGGTTGGCCCAATTTCCCTATTTTATTTATCATCAAATTGAATTTGTATTGAAGTCTTCTTTGTTTTAATTATTTTATTATTTTTGGGTAGCTGGTGTCTTTAACTATTTATACGCTGCTTGTTGTTTACTGCTGTATTCTGTCGTCCACTATTTTTTTTTCTTTTCTACCTTTTTTATCCCGCTTAATTTTTCGTCTTGTCTACTTAAAATGAGTATTTTCAATAATTTTATTTTCTATTCTTATTATTAAATTGTTTAATATTTTTTAGAAAAATATTTATATATTTTTATAATTTTCAATATTACTCACAAAATTACTATTAGTAAACAAATTGTCTTACAACTGGACACCAAAAAAAATTGTTTTACAATTATTTTTATGGTTAAAAAATTATTGCATTGTAAGAGATGATCTTTAGCCTTCCACTAACAAACTTAGCTAGTGATATTTTTCTAGTTAAGATCTAATGGCTTGAAAATAAAACTGTGCGATTAGGAATTTTTTTAGAGTTATAATCTTCTGTCACTCTTTTTTTCAAAAATTTTATAATTTAATTACATCCAACATATTTAAATTTATTGTTCTTTCTCTTTTCTCTCCTCTTCTAATAGAAAAACTATTTTCTTGCTTAAAACTTTTAAATTATATTAGACACGTCTATAACTGTTTTATTTTAATATAAAAAGATAATTATTTTAAATTCTAAATTTTAAATTCTAAACTTTAAATCTTAAATTCTAATTTCTAAATTCTAAATCCTAATTCCAAAATTCTAATCACTAAACTATAAACCATAAATCGTAAACTCTATATCATAAATTCTAAAATTATGTTAAAGAGGTGAGTGATATTAAAAATGAAAACGATAAAAAAAAAAGAAGAGAAATATAGGAATTATAATTTTTATAATAAAAGATTTTTTTTATATTTTTAACATTTGAGTTAATTTTAAAATATGAGTTAATTTTAATTATTATAATAATAAATTAAATAAAAAATTAAATCACACCAAAAAAAAGTTATTTTATATAAAAAAAATAATATTAAATGTACCATTGTACACATCATTTAGTAACACGAAAAAATATAAATATTATTATAGAAAATTATAATTTTTTATACTAATATTTATATTTTTTTATGTTATTAAATGATGTATACAAATATATATAATGATGTATATTAACTTTTATATATATAGCATTACTCGAAAGATATAAAGAAGTGTCATTTCTATATATTATTAAAGGTACTACTACCCGTTGAGTACATATTTATCCATACACATAATAAATATAAATTCTATTATGACGCCTACAAAAGAAAAAAAAAATTCCATTAAAACATGTAATTTTGCAGTTTTTATATATCGCTTCACTTTTTGCTATGCATGCTATTCTCTCCCATTGTTAAAACTTAAAAGCACCATATTTTGAGCTTTTCCGTAAAACTTACAAGTTATTTTAAACCTTTTAACTTTCAACAAGTTATGAAAAGTCAAGTATTAATATTTTGTATAATTTTAATGGAAATTTAGAAAATTCTAATTCATTCTCCTAATATTTAAAGAGTAAAAGTTTTAAATATAAATAATTTTTTTAAATATTAAAAATGAAAAATGCAAAACATTTATTTATTTAAAAATTAGAAAAATGAGTTAATACTTTAAATATTTTTTAGAATAATATTACCTGATCAGAAAAATTTATTTTTTTAGCAACATATAATTAATATGTATTTTACACCCACAAATTATAAAATTTATATTTATATTTATATTTATATTTATGATTTTTTACACTCATACTTATTATATTTTGTATAGATGATTTTTTAAAATTACACACGTTATATTACATTTTGCATTTATTTTTTTAGATTTATCCTATAAAAATAAACTGCTAGTTATATTTGTTGATTATATTAAATTAAATCTGTTGTTGCTAAGAATTTTCTATTTTTTATTAATTATTATTATGCACGTTATACACGCATCAAATTTATAAAGTATACTAACTATTAATGACCTTAACAGTAAAAAAGGAAAAAAAAAGATTGATAACTCAAATTAATCTTTTTCAAAGGAAAAAAAAAAGAAGGCTGTTTTTCTTTCTCTAGCTAGTAGCATGTTACCAGTTACCACTATTATTTATTAATAAGACGCCACACTCGCCACATATACACAGCCGCTGTGAGTTTTAATCCATGTCATTAGCGATCAAACAATTTGCTTGCTTGGTGGTTGAAATAAAGTGTGATCATATCTCGTCATTGAAATTAAAACCCAGAAAGAAATAAAAGAAAAGAAATGGTGGAAGAAAATAACAAGGTTGTTGGTTTGGTTTCACGAACGGGCAGGGCCTTGCAACGCTACAGGAAAGGTCGTCGCCAAGTTGTCGGGTATGTACATACCCTCTCTTGAGTCTCTTCCTGCTCCTCCTCCTATTCTAATTAATAATTAATCTTAATCTTACATACTTAATTATCATTAATATGGTGCAGATGCATACCATACAGATATAATAAGCCTGCTTCATCATTGGATTTGGAGGCACCAACATCATCGCAACAAGATCAGTTACAGGTTCTTCTTATTACCTCTAAGAAAGGCAAAGGAATGCTATTCCCAAAGGTCACAAATTAAAAACAACAATTGCTTTTCTTTTTTTTTTTTTTTCTTAATTCGATTTATTTATGTGATATTGAATATGTAAATTAAAAGAAGATGCATGTGCAGGGAGGTTGGGAATTAGACGAATCCAAGAAGGAGGCGGCTTTGAGAGAGAGCATAGAGGAAGCAGGAGTGCGAGGCCTTATTCAGGTAAGCTTAAAAATAATTCTTAATTTTATTAACAGAAAAAATATTTATTAATTATTTAAAAATTTAATATAAGTGTCTAAATTTAAGTATTTTTATTAACTTTAACATGTGATAAAAATATATTTTTATTAAATTTTTAAATAATTGATAGACATATTTATACTTAACAAAATCGAAAATTATTTTTTCGACGTTAGAAATATTCAAAAACAGTTTTGGTAGTTAACTCATTGTAAATTCATGATCTTCGCTCACAAATTTTCTTTTGCTTCCACTCACCTCCTTTGGACCTTTGTAGGTGGTATATGTATATATAAAAAAAGACATAATTGAAGATATATATTTATCTAATTTTTTAATTAATTGGCATGGTTTAATTAGGGTAAATTGGGGAGGTGGAGCTTCAAGAGCAAAAGCCAAGATACTTGGCATGAAGGTTACATGTTCCCTTTACTTGTTCAAGAGCAATTCGACTTCTGGCCTGAGCGCAATCATCGCCAAAGAACATGGGTACCTATCTATTTTATTCCTCTCTCATATCCTAATAACTTACACCATCGGATAATTTAAGTATTTACCTAACCAATAAAAATTCAGTTATCATCAATTAACAAATAATTTAAACTGAATATTCTACTTTTTTTTTTATGTTTTGGATATTCTGTTTATAAGTTTTAGATGTTCTGTTAATATAAAGTTGACTAATATTATTTTAGGTTTCGGATGTTTTATAACTTTCATTGTGAATGTTCTATAAATAATAGTTTTGGATGTTCTATTTTTTATTGGTTGATTTGTTGATTAAAAAATTATTGGTTACCTATACTTTTTCTTTAAGTATTTATATTAGATTATTGGCGGCATTTTTTTTTATTGTATTCTCAAATTCAAAAATTGATATCATGATCCACATGATCTAACTTCAACGTTTTTTGAATAGTAAAAATCTAATTACAAAATTTTATTACTCATAGAAATACGATAATTCAAGTATAAACTTCTAAATTATAGGAATTAATTTTCACTTTCAATAAAATTATAAAACTAACAAATGTGCAATTTAATCTAAAATAACTATATTTTATATTGACTTCATAAATGCATGGTTATAGAAAAAAAATCTAATGACTATATATAATATTTGATAAACACTATAGTACCATTTTAATTTCGAGGATAATTTATTCTCTCTAATGTATTAGTTCATAATTAATTCAATAAATAATTTTTTTACAATTTGAATGTATACAATTAGTTCATAAAGAATAAAAAAATAATATATTTTATATTACTTATCCTTTTTATGATAGAAAAAAATAAAAAAAGAAAATATTATATTATTAATTTATTTTATAAAAAAACATATAAAATATCTCAAAAAACTTTTATTTAAATAAGATTATATTTTCAAATATTAAAAATGATAAATTGCCATGGATTAGTGGATACTATAGCGTCCTCCATAGTATTTTACATTATTATTATTATGCATTAAAATTAAACTCATATTTCATCCCATCACTAGAAGGTAAATTGGATAAAAAATACAATGTGAATAATGTTGGAAACAAACAATATAGTTCTATGTCAAAAGCACTTCAAATTGATGTGGGAGCTATTATTATATTCATAGTTTCACTAATATGTTGTTGTTGCAGCACTTGTTCAATTGTAAATGATATGGGTAATTGAGAGAGTGTGCTAATGTAGTATGTGTTGGAATGGTTGAATACACAGATGAGCATATCGGAGGCAAGAGAAATGATTTGTCAACAATGGTGGATGAAAGAAGCTCTAGAGAGGCTAGTAAATCGCCTTACGCCTCGTAACAATAATAATAAACTTGTTGATCCTATACGGAACAATAACATATAGCAGTAGTGGGCTCTGTACAATGCACATAAACCTTATTATTCATATTCATATATACACATATATGAATTGTAATGATGGCGAATTCTGACTCGGAAACGCACGTCATGAAGGAATAGTAAAACCTAGCTAGCTAGCATGCCAACAACAACAACAATGGGTTATATATGGACTGGTGCAAAATGTTAGAATAAAAACAATATATGACATGCATGTTGTTGAGTGAAGTTGACATTTCCATTTGTTTTTAAAAGTTACTTTGCATCTGATTAAAAATGTTGAAATTCACTGCATGTATACAACATAAGACTTGCGGAAAATCTATTCATCGTTTTTATATATTTTATATATAAAAAAATGAAACGATTTGGATTTAAATTATAGCAATAGAATTGGTCATCAATTTTTGCATTGCATGAGCAATGACATGCCTTTATGCCCGCCTATATATAATATATGTCTTTACGAGGTGTCAAGAATTATACCGTTTCAGATTTGAATTTTATTCAAGAAATTTATTGATGGATTGATCGATAAGTTATCACATGCAAAAACATGATTCAAACTTTTAACACTTAAATAGTTAGTCATTAGATCAACACAACTTGGGCCATTGGTTACTGTGGTTTTTTTGTTGACCAAAAACCAAAAATAAAAGAATTTATAAATATAATTTACATTTTTTTTTAATAGGAGGGTATCATAAGCTCGACAGATCCAAACTAATCTCTTACATCTTATCGAGTACCTCTTATATGGATTTGAGGTGACTACATTTTTTTCTGCATATATATCGCTCATAAGGTTCGAACACAGAACTAAACATTTACATAAACCCAAACCACTTATCGCTTATGTTAGGAGATGTGATTTTGAGGAATTTTTTTAAAAAAAGTTTTTGCTCTAAATATTTGAGCAGCAGGAAAAGGGCCGTCTGATAAAAGGGAAAGGAAGTATAGCCCAAATCAGCAACAGAGTTTTGTATAAAATAATAAACCCGTCCAAAATCTTTTGTTCGGCCATTCATTATTGTTGTATCTTTGTGGGTTTGGCATTTTAGTGATAAAATCTTTTTCCACGAAAAAAAATATTCTCTTTTCTAACGGCAAATTGTTAACACAGTGCTAATTAAAATTTTTAACTATTATAAGGAGAACATTTTTATATCATAGAAATTAATTAAAAATTTAGTTAAATTAAAATATCTACAAAATAATTAACCTTATATATATATATATTATACAGAAGCTATTTATTTTTTTATTTTCTAAATAATAATATTTATTTTAGGATTTACCACTAAATAATGAGTTAGTTGATGCATACATAAAATGATATTTAAAATTCTGATATTTATTTAAGATTTAAGCAGACGAATGGGGTCACCGCTCAGTCAAATCAAGTTCGTTAAAACAAATAATAGATACTAGCTAGTTAGACCTTGAATCAATTGGACCTTTATTTACCCAAGTGATTTGAGGATAGTGTTTCAATATTTTGTCTATTCCTCTGAAAATATTAGTGTATACATGTACAGTGTTAGTGTATATATGACCATTGATTGAGCGTATTATTAGAGAATAGAGTTAGTATACAATTGATCAATTATGTTATATATACATGCAAAAAAAAAAGTTATCAAATTAAACATCTGAATAATATAAGTGTTAGAATGTAAACAATTATATTAAAAATTAGTTAAATTAAATAAGACATACGTGTATATATATGGTATTTTTTTAAGATATGCCCCTAAAAAAATTTCAATATATTTTTAGAGATATTTATAGATTGCTATATATATCAATGGAGATAGCCATTGTTAGTGTTGCTGTTACCATCTCATATTTTTCATGAATGTAATATCTAATATCTAAAAATTTATATACTAGAGACATTCAATTCCTCTCACTCAATTCTAAAATAACAATATAATCTATCCAATTCAATATTGCGGAGTCACTCATTTATTTATTATAAGAGAAATATTAGGAGAAAACACATTATGACCAATAGAGAGCCAATATGAGTTACGGATGATAATTCATATAAATTTTAGATGATAACTTAATTATTGATTTTCTAATGAGCTTCCTAATATTAATTCCGTAACATTGTTCATATTATAAATATTTTACACTCTAAATATTTAATAATTATTTCCGTACATAAAAAGATGCACAATTCAATGATGAAGAATTTTCTAGATGAATAGAATGAAAATAAATATTATTTTATTTTAAAAATTAATAAAAATAAAATAAAATATTTTACATAATTGATATTTAATCATTCATAAAAAAAAATTTCTCCACATGCAACAAAAAAAAATATATTACAAATTTCATATATCTTGAAACTAGCAACAATGTTTTGGTTAGAGTAATTTTTCCCTTTAATAAGTAAAGTCTTGTAAGAAACCACCATTGCATGAGCGTTACTTCCATGGTAAGTCAAGTCATTAACTCAAACAAGAAAAATGAATGCATGGATGTACAATAGACTTCAAATACTAATAGTTTAATAAACTCCATGCATTGTGAATAAGATCATTATAAGAATAATACTATATATAATCCAAAAGTTCATGGGTGCATATACCGATGATAAACAAAGCAAAAGTGTGAATTATATGATATATGTAGCTTTACAGAATCAAAAGAATAACGTTATGCATTCGACAGCACATACAACTATGTGAAGTGGAAAGAAAAGTAGAATAGCTAGAATCTCAGCTTGCTTTTGTTCCTCTTTAATTGCCTTTCACATTCAAAATAAAGTAGCCCCTTCAACATTCCTTTTTCAAGTGGTATCATCCTCAAGGTTCAAAGTCCTCTTTTGGATTCAATTTAAAATTGTACTTACTAATAAGGTAGTGACAAATAAAGAAATTATTAGAAGGAAAAAAATGAAGAAATTAACAAGCAAAGGAGACACAAAAAGAGAATAATAGAGGATGGAGATTGGAGGCCAAGAGAATTGGCCTATGCCACGCTGAATGAAAATTGATAATGACAAATTCAATTTAATTACTTCATTTTTCTGCATGGAAGATCAAAGATACAAGCAAAAATTAAAGGAATTGTGTAAATATATTGCTTTATTAATATTTAATCCGGGTTTCTTTTTTAATATATGATATATAACTAAATTTGAAATATATGAAAAAAACAAAATATAAAGAAAATAAAAAAATTGTGTTTTTATGAATTATAATTTACCTTGGCGTCCACAAATTTTGCTCAAGAAAGCAAGGAAAATAATGAGTATTGCTACTCCTGCTAATATTCCAATAATCATAGCAAATCTTCTTTCGCCCCCTTTACCATATTTTCCTGCAATACAACCATAGGGGAAGAAGAAAAAAGGTTAGGTCATAATATATATATGATTATTGAATTTCTTCCTAACATTTTTTTGGGGCTATACAATTTAAATGACTACTAAATGAGTAAGGCAGTGAATTTTGATATGCTAAATCTAGAAGTCCAAGACAAAAGTAGTCTTCATATGAAAAATGTTAGTGCAGAAGAGGTGTAAGAATTTAGTGTAAAAGATAAGAGTAACATTTATTTTATCAACATTCTGAGTTATGAAAAAAAGGAAAATAAAACCCTAAAAAAAGGTTTTCATTATTTCTTCAAAATTAAAGTCCAACGGCACAATATGTTGAATAACACTTCCTGAAACTTTACATTTTTTGTTTAGAAAAAAAAAAAGAAAAAGTAAAGTTCAATAAACAAATTTACAACTTTAACATGTAAACTAGTTCAAATTAAGGCACTACAAATTCTTTATTTATGTATGAGTTCTTTTTCTTTTGACCCTCTCTCAAAATTAACCCTTCATCAGTTGATGAGAGACTTCACAACGAAGAAACAAGAATTATTAGAAGTAGCGCCACAATAAGCAGCACATGGCCACGGGCCTTACCATGGGCCTTGGAGACCTGATGGGCTCCACCAATAGAATATCTCGCATAACACTTCCCCAAGAACATGTCCCCATAATCCGCCGTCCCACAATCGCTCTTCAGCTTTGATATCGCTTCCGAGACACAATCCTGACACTCTCCATAGCTAAGGTCCCCCACGCATTGGGCTATGCCGCGGACTTCTCCAGACCCTCCCTGTCGGAAGGGCCCGCCAGAGCCCGCGAGCCCACCCAGCACGGCGTCCCTACTACCCATCCCTTCTGGGTTGTAGCCCACGGAGGGCCCACACTGCTTCAGCACTACCACCTTATCCTCCACGCCCAAAAACGTGGCGTTGTCGTACTTCACATAACATCCATCTAGTTGCACTGCTCCGCCACAAGAGCCGCGGCACATGTCCCCGGCTTTTGTGACTGCACGTGCAACACATGCGGCGCAGTCTGGCATGGACAAGTCGCCACGGCACTGGTATAGGCCGTAGACGGCGTCCTGCTGACTGCCGCCTACCATGGTGAAGTTGTTATAGGTGGAGAAGGTGGCCGAGTTGACGAGCGAGGTGAGTAACGAGTTGAGATTGGCCTCGTAGGGCGAGTTGGGGGTGTACTTTTGTTGTGTGCAGCCGCCGTAGAGGTAACTGTCTATGATGGAGGAGGGTGTGATGATGGAAGGAAAGAAAATTAGAGAGAGAAAGATGGTGAAAGAAAGGGGTATTTTGGACATTTTAATCTTTTAAGTTGATATGTGTGTGAGTGTTGGTGGTTAAAAGAGGGAAAGTAGGGTTTGGTAGGAAATTGGAGATGTTGACTTGCAAATATTATTGAGCATTAACAACGTTTGCATGTAAATGAGTGAGATGAGAGTATTTGATATGGTATATAGTTGAAGGAAGTTTGAATGGTGGAGAAAGACCTGTGAGCATGGACATTGAGATGGTTTAAATAAGCAAGTTTATCCATGACTTAACTTAGCCTCTTAAGTCTTAAGAGCCATGTCATTTGTGGGCTCCATGTCCATGAATTCATGCTTGATTACTTTGCTTTATTTAGTCTAAATAATTCAGATAAATTATCAAAAAAATTTAATGTATTTTTA
This sequence comes from Stylosanthes scabra, assembly GCA_036250425.1. Lineage (NCBI taxonomy): Eukaryota > Viridiplantae > Streptophyta > Magnoliopsida > Fabales > Fabaceae > Stylosanthes > Stylosanthes scabra. The sequence continues at coordinate 77,372 of JASCZI010000040.1, forward strand.
TATTAAAAGATACAATTATATTTGTTTGATGTTTTGAACAGTTCATCACTCCATGTAAAGAGCACTGAGCAATAATTCTAGTAGAAAGTGGATAACTCCATATAGTTGACAATGATTTCGGGCGGTGGTGTTCGGCAAAAGTAGTAATTCACTTGAAGAAAATCTTACATGGGAGTTTAATTGCTATAAGGTTAAAGGAGTTTTATATTATTTAATTAAATAATTGATTATAATTTTTTATGTTAACATCACAAATATATATATAATTATATAGATAAAGTATTAATAATTAATAAAAACAAATAAATAATCAATTAATTTTATATTTTTTAAAAATAGAATATTCGAAACCTAAAAAAATAAAATATAACACTTAAATTGTTAATTGATAACATTATTGAATTATCAATTAAATACTACCTGCCTAATTATTCCTATAAAAAATCACTACTAAAAAAACATCTTATAGTGTATGTTTAAACTTAATTAATTAAAAAAGTTAGATAATTATTAATTTTAACTTATTTTAATTATCATTTTTAGTCATTAATTTTTATACTTTTAATTTATAATTTAATATTATATTTTAATAATATTTTTAATATTAATAATTAAATAATAGTTAAAATAAATTAAAATGGATTGCCAGTTAACACATTGCTCGTTTTAATAATTAAATAATATTTTAATAATATTTTTAATATTTTTATATTTTTAATAATTATATTAGCTACTTTGTTCATGCATATGTATATACAAATTACCGCCTCATATAGTCATATATATTAATGTCTACTCTGATATGGATATTGACAAAATTGAAATTACTAAAGAAGGTCGTGGTTGTTTGCTTTTTGAGACTAGAAAAAGAGAATGAAAAGCAGTATGTACGTGCAAATACATGTAGCACTCACAATTAATATTCACAACTCATTATAAGTGCCATCGGAACCAAGTAGCCATAATTCACCTACCTATACCTTTTTTCTATATTTTCTTCTATTTCATTTTTTTTATTTCAATTTTTAGAATTATTTGTATACGCCGATTTGATAACCTCTACTCGTGTCCTAGCTCGTCGGAGAGATAAATTTGCCTCTATTGGTTGTCTCTTGTCTTCAGCTTTCGTCAAGTTAGCTTCTGTGTTCAAATCAGCAAAAGTATCATGATTTTCGAATTTATCTATCGCATATAGACTTATATAATAAGCACATCGTGACCACTACTTAACTTTCAATTCGCCTTTGACCATCAAATGAAATGTGAATAACCTGCCCCCCCTCTTTGAAGCAAGGGGCGCCTCTGGTTCTGTCGTGCTTGAAACAATTTTGTCTTCTCCATATTACTATATCAGTTTTATTTAAGCTCTATCAACTTTAGGGAAAATTAAAGAATCACATAGTATGTCCCACCAAGCATTTTGTAATTATCTTTTTTTTTTTTTGGGCATGGGCTTGTGAGCCCAAGTAACCTAACCGGATTCCCATCCCAACCCGCCCCAATTCCATTCCCAACCCGCCATGAAAATCGTCTCATTCACTGCTGCTGCAGGAGAAGCTTCAAACTTGAAGGAGTGGTGTTGCCTTCCCCCATTCCATGTGTCCCTGTTCGTTCGTGTGTGGGGTGTTGTAAAGTATGGCTTGCTGGTTCTTTTCGCTAGTGCTGGTTGTTCTGTGTCCGATGAGGTCTCCGCCAAACGTTGTAGATGTTGCTGCCAACTCCATTGACGGGGCTTGAGGTCACTTCTGCTTCTACCTCTGTCAATTTCTGCAGCGACGGAGGTCTTTTTCACTTCTTCTGCATCATCTATGGCAGTCAGTTGTCTTTAGCAGCGTGTGGTATGCTATCTTCTTTGCCGCCGGTGGTTTGCACAGGTTAGTTCTTCATTGATTATTCTTTGAATCTGCAATGGAAGCTCGCAGTTAAAGTTCAGTGATAATGCGTTTATATGTTGGTATCTTGCCATTTGATGAGCCAGATTATTCCCTTCTCTCGGTACCCACGTGAATCCAATTATTCCTTGCAGTTGCATTAGCCTTTTGATATCATTCCACACAGGTAGTACTTCTGCAATTCGTGTGTTCGATTTCAGGGACTGGCATAGCAGCTGATTGTCTGTTTCTATAATTAGATCTTGTAGTTGTAAATTCTTTGCTGCATTTAGAGCATTTCTGATTGCTAGTGACTCCACCATTAATGCATAATTGGCCTCCACTGTTGATGCCGAGTGATATACAGCCGATGTTGCTCCTGTGCTTGCTGTTTTGCAGAACGCCCCGTCTACATTGCATTTGATCCATCCATTTGGGGGCGGATGCCAGGTAACAACACCTGCTTGTCTTTGTTATTGTTGTACTTGTGTGAGTAATGTTGTATGTGATGCTTGTTTCCCTTGAGTATGTGCTTGTGTTTGTGCTTGTTGTCTGCCTGTTCTAAAACATTGCTGCTCATTTTTTTGTGCACTCCCATCTCCCTCTTGTGTGTGCTTATGATTGAAACCTGCAAAATCCATTTCACAAATTTTAGCTTTCAGTAATACTTCTTTTGGATTTAGTTGTGCACCTTGGTAAATGGCTTTGTTCCTTGGTTTCCAAATTTCCCAAATAATGTATGCCAATTTACTCAAGTAAATTTTGTATTCCTTGCCCATGGTCTCTTTCATGTTGTCTCTCATTTGCATAAACCAGTTTCCAATCAATGTTACTGTGTTGGGCGTAGGAGAGCATTGAGATTGTGATCCAAACCAAACGGGTCTTGTCCATGGGCATAGAAGAAGTGTGTGTTCAACTGTTTCATGTACCTGCAAACACAAAGGGCATATGTCAGTTTGTATTATCTTTTTTATAAATAAATTCCTGTAAGTGGGAATGATGTTATTAATTGCTTTCCATAAGAAGTATTTTATTTTTTGAGGTGCATGCAATGACCAAATGTCTTGCCATATGGCTTTGAGACTGCTACTTTTTGAGGCTGAGTAGTTTCCCATTGACGTTTCCTTTGTTTTTGCTAAGTTGTAGCCACTTCTCACTGTGTATGTTCCATCTTTAGTTGCTGGCCAGAAGAACTCATCCTCATTGCTGAAAACCTATTTTTGTGTTCTAAAGATCTTTTTTGCTGTTTTCTCATCAAAACACTGCCTTATTTTGCTAGTATCGCATTCCCCATTAGTTTGAATTAATTCTCTAACCCACTTAACATTTGAATTTCTTGTGTTAACCAACCTACCCCCTTCCTCTACCCATTGATCTTGCCAAATATCAACTGAATCCTCTTTTCCAATCGCCCATTTTCCATTCTGAAATAGGAACTCCTTCCCTTGCATTATACTCCGCCATATCCATGAATCCCCTCGTTTAACTTTTGCTGCCTTGAGGTCGTGGTCGATGTAGTATATGGCTTTTAAGACTTTTACCCATAAAGCGTCCGGGCTTTGGAGCATCCTCCAGACTTGTTTTGCTAAATGGGCAATATTCTGAAGATAAAGATCCTTAAATCCTATTCCTCCATCTTTTTTACTATTAGTTAATTTGTCCCGTGATTTCCAATGTATGCCTTTGTCTTTTTCCGCTGATGCCCACCAGAACTTCGCTATTTTGGCACTTAGTTTGTTGCAGAACCCCTTCGGGAATCGAATGACACTCATTGCATATGCTGGAATAGCTTGTAAAACTGCCTTAACTAGTATTTCTTTCCCTGCTTGGTTCAGAAGCTTTTCTTTCCATCCACTCATTTTATCAGTTATTTTGTTTTCAATCCATTTCAAGGCCCTATTCATTGATCTTCCCTAATGTGCTGGCAATCCTAAGTATTTACCTGGATTTTCCCAAACTGGTATTCCTAGTATATCTTCTATTTCAACTCTTTTGTTCAGAGAGATCCCATGTCCAAAAACTATGCCTGATTTCTCCAAATTGACACGCTGCCCGGATGCTGCTGTGTATTCATTTATAATCTCAAGAATTTGATAAATTTCATCAGCATTAGCCTTAGAAAAAATAATGCAGTCATCAGCAAATAAGAGATGGGTTAGTACAGGAGCTGACGTTGCTAATCTTACTCCTAAAATCCTATTTTCTCCAACTGCTTTATCCATTAAAATAATAAACACCTCTGCTGCCATTATGAACAAATAAGGAGATAGGGGATCTCCTTGGCGCAAGCCTTTTTGAGGAATTATGGTGTTTGAAAGCAAACCATTAATTTTAATTTTGTAGGTTACATTCCTAACACACTCCATTATTAGTTTAAGCCAATGTTCATTTAGCCCAAATGCCTTGAGGCTTGCTTCCAAGAAATCCCATTCAATCCTATCGTATGCTTTGTTCATATCTAGTTTGATGGCAATACACTCAGAGGCATTCCTTCCTTTCTTATTTATGATGTGGAAATACTCCTGAGCAATAATAATGTTGTCTTGTATTTGTCTATTTGCCACAAAAGTGCTTTGTGAGGGTGAAACTACTTTGTCCACTATTTTCCTAAGCCTATTAACTATTATTTTTTAAATGATTTTGTACAATAAATTACAACAGTTAATAGGCCTTAGGTGACTTAGAGTTTCCGGGTTATTTATTTTTGGACAAGGACAATATTAGTTTCACCCAAAAACTCAGGTAACTTCCCTTCTTTAAAAAACAATTTGATTATGTCCAAAAAAAAAAAAACAATTTGATGATTTCAGAAACTTCTTTACTAATGACATGCCAGTTTTTTTGAAAAAAGAGGCCATTCAAACCATCTGGGCTTGGAGCTTTATGGGTTCCAAGCCCAAATGTGGCTTCTTTTATCTCATCATCAGTTATTTCACCCATGAAGTTAGCATTCATACTTGGTGAGATTCTTGTTGGAATTTTATTAATGCACTCTTGATATTTTAAGTTTGCAGAGGCAGGCTGAAAAGAGCTTTTCATAAAATTCCTTGGCATGCTTGAGAATTGCTTCTTCCCCTTTTATCCACTCTCCCTTATTATTTTTGATGCTGTGTATATGATTACGGCTTCTTCTTTGAATAGTTGTGGCATGAAAGAACTTTGTATTTTTGTCTCCATGTTGAAGCCATTTGACTCGGGACCGTTGTGCCCAATATTTCTCTTCTTGCCTCCAGAGCTTGGCTATGTCAGCTTTTAGTCCTTGAATTTGGAGTTGTTCCTCCTCTGAAAAGTTTCCTTGTTGTAACTCGTTGAGCTTCCTTTTCTTTACTTCCAGCTCTTTATCTGCTCTTTTGAAGTTTTTTTTCTCCATTCCGCAAGCTCTCTTTTGCAATTTATTATTCTTGCATTTATGTTCTCCCATTTGCTCATGCCTGGCTGATCCTTGCAGTTCCAGCCTTTCTTGATAATGTGTGTGCATTGTTCATGATCTTGCCAATAATTTTCAAATATGAAAATCCTACTTCTCTTGCCTTTGGGGTTGGTGTTTAGGATTAGCTGGGTGTGGTCTGAACTAATTGCTGGTAGAACTTTTAATGATGCATGTGGGTGGTCTTTTCGCCATTCCCAATTTGCCATGGCCCTATCTATTCTCTCTTTTGTTATTATGCCATGGTGTGGATTGCTAAACCAGGTGAACTTTAGTCCTTGAGGTTCAATGTCCATTAATCCTTTACTGTCTACAAAGCATTTGAACTGTTCAATTTGGCTGGCTGGTTGTGGATGTAGCCCTTCCTTCTCATGCTGGCTTAGGATGGCATTAAAGTCCCCTATGAATATGGTAGGCATTGAGTCTTGTACTAAGCTTTGTGCTAATTCCTTCCATAAGAGACTTCTTGCTTTTGGGGTTGGGCTACCATACAAGAACACACAATTCCAAGTTATTCCATGATTTTCAGTAATGTTTGCTTTAATGTAGTTATGACACCATGCATACACATCTATATTTATATTAGAGTTCCAAAACAAATATAAACCCCTTGATAAGTCACGGGATTCCACACAAAAAAAATTATTTATATTTTAGTCTACGCCTAATTCTGTCACAACTAACTCTACTAGCTGTAGTTTCAATTAGAAACAAAACAGACGGCTTTTCAGTTTTTGCTAAATTAACCAGCTCATTAACTGTCGAGGCCGCCGCCAATCCTCGACAGTTCCAACTTAAAATGATCATGGCTCTGGGTGGGGCTTGTGTAGGCCCGCCTCCTCAGTCATAATTAGATTTAGTTCAGTTTTTCTCTTTTTAATTTTTCCTCCAAATTCGGTTTCATCATCATGCTCTAAATTTACACTTTGTTTAGATTCATCATAATAGAGGTTGTTGATTACTTCCCTTTCTCTTTTTTGGCTCAGGCTTCTGTTGCTGTTGCTGACTAGGTTCAGCTCCCATTTGTCAGGTTCCATTGGCAGCAACCACTGAGCATCCTCTTCCTCCTTGTGTAAGGGGAGGTCGTCTGCAAGTTCCACAAAGTAAGTGCTTCCATCCTCATTTTGCATTATCAATTTTTGTCCGGATTTGGCATGGGTTTGATTAATTATGCATGTATCCCTAACTTCCCATAAAATATGTAGCCTTCCTGTGGTTTGAGCAAGGTGCTGGTTTATGTGGTGGTGGTGTTGTTGTGGGCAAGGTTCCTCTCTTGGCTTCCCATACTTCATTCTAACTTCCTCTGAGAGAGTTTTCTGTTTTTGTGGCATTATTTGCTTGTCTTGTTGATGTATTCTATGCTGATTTCGGTCCACCTTTGTTTGGTTATTTATTTTGTTGTCTATCTGCTTCCCGTCCCCCATTGTTGGTAGTTGAATTTGAGAGTTGTTCTGTTGTTTGGGTTTAGAACAGCTAATAGAGAAGCTTTTATTTCATCTTTTAGGGTTGTTGGTGTTGTCTCTTGCAACTTTGTTGTAACCCTTTGGAGATTGTCTGCTGTATTTTCCATTCCTTGAATACATTCGGTGGTGGTGTTATTGCTCTGCTGTGGTGGCAGTCGGTGCCCTTGGATTGGTCTTGGTATCTCCCTGGTAGTCACATCTGCTGGTTCCATTGCACCTTCCATGATTTCTGCTATTTCCACTTCCATTGGTAGGTCCTGGGGGTAATTTTCTTCCCGTACTGCACATCTCTCTGGTGGAGCCGCTCTTCTATACTGTATATGGCTGCTTTCTTCTGACTCTTTCCTTTCTACTGACTCAAGATGAGGTTCTTCTTGCTGCAGAAACTATTCTTCTTCCTCCTGTTGGGTTAGTGGAGGGGCAGCTCTGTTAACTCCCAAGCCTGGTCCATATTTTGGTGTTAATGGATTGAGGACTGACATAGCCTGCTGCATGATGCAATCCTTCTTAGCATGTCCCAGTAGACCACATTTGTAGCAGTAGCAGCCTTGTAGTCGCTCAAACTTGAACTGTACCCATACCTTGCTATGTCTCGGTGATGTCAACCAGCATCCAGTTGGGAGGGGCTTGGTTATATCCAAGGAAATTTTAGCTCTTAGGAAAGTACGTTGCAGCACATTACCTTTCCATGGATCCTCTATTTCCACTACTCCTCAAAGCCTGTGTGCAATGCTTTCTGCTGTGTTTTTTGTCATCGAGATAAGTGGAATTTCATGCATTTGGACCCATATGTCAAGACTTTTATGGCTAACTGATAGTATTAATTTGTCTTCTTCCCAGAGTTTCATGTTGAGAAGTTTGTCACGGATGTTCCATGGTCCCCCTTTTAAAAGTTCTCTGCCCTTGTCGACATCTTGAAAGCTTATGAGGACTTTGTTTCTTGTGATATCAGTTATAGCTACACCAAGTGGACTTCCCCACATGCCTAGAATTGCTGATTTGATGGTTCTGAATTTGAGTTCTTTTTCTGATAAAACTTTACATACCAGAATTAGGTGGTCCTCTTTGTAATTTCCGCAGTTTTGATTATGTAAGTGTATGGTTTGGCTCTATCGGGTGAGGCTGCAATTTTTCCATTTGGAGCTAGTTTTGTGGAGTATTTGGTTTGAGAAGGTGTTCCGGTATACCTCAAAAAGTGAGGTATACCGTATTCTTTTACTTTTTAACCGTTGATCTTTATTATATATTAATTTTATAATTAAAATCAATCAAGATCAACGGTTAAAAGGTGATGGAATACGATATACCTCACTTTTTGAGGTATACCGAAAAACTTTCCTATAGTATATGCTCTATCCGTCTAAGAAGATGACGAGCGACACATTATTGCGAGACAAGACATACTCTAATATAATTAGTTTTTTTTTCTTTCCTTTTTCTTCTTCTAAAGATAACATTATTGTGAACTAAAGTTTTTTATTTTAAATTTAATATTTTAAAATTTTAATAATAATAATAATAATAATAATAATAATAATAATAATAATATAAATTTTTATAAATTTCTTTTACTTTTAAATGTGAAATAATGAGATGTATTATGTTATTATCTATGAAGCACGGACACTTCGTTGAATTGGCGTGTCCACGTGTCAGACACATTTTAGACACGACACTCACCGACACGCGTGTCTTCCGTGTTCCATCCGTGTCCTTAAAAAAACAAAAAAATACTTCTTCAGACACACTTGACACTCCAAAATATCATCACGTGTCCGCGTGTCCAGCTTTATTCTTGACTTATATGCTTAAGATGAGTTTAAAAGTAGTAAATATTACTATTTCTTAAAACTAAAAGTTATGTTAAATATTTTATATAATTAAAAAAAACATTAAAAATACTTAAAAGTAATATTTTAAATTTATCAAGATATTATTATAATTTTGTTAAAAATATATTATATTTTATATATATGCCGTATTCTCATGTCAAATAAAAAATTAAGACTGATGTGTCGCCGTATCGCATGTCGTGTTGTGTCCCGTGTTCGTGTCAGTATCCGTGCTTCATAGGTTATTATCCATCTAAAATGATCCATCACATTATTAAACTCAAATTATATATAAAGAATTGATGTATTTATTAATTGAGAATTAAACAAATATTTAGAAAAGTCACCAATTATATATATATATATATATATATATATATATATATATATATAATGAATGAGTGATGGGTGATGATAAAGCGGGGTAACAGTAGAAAAGATAATTTGATTTCTCATGTATATATTTGGATTTTAATGTCTTACACAGAACATATTGGACCAAGAACTTTTTCCCTTTACGCTTTTGTCGTTCGTCTTTTACCTCGGAAACTAATTTGATGGAATCAATCTCATTCAGCATTTGACCTCCATCCAGATGGATGCCACATATACAAACCTTACACGGTAAGGAACTAAGCACCATGCGCAAATACATCATACAATAAAGCTACCTGTGCAATAATCTGCACAAACCTAAAATATTGTTAATTTTTTATGTATTGGAGAAACAATACATTATTGCGAAGAGAAAAGTGAAAATTAAAAAGCACTAACCTAAAAATTAAAGAAATCATTCTTTTTATATATGAAAGAAATCATGCTCATGCTTATTATTATATGCAGCAATAAGAGGGGTAATCAGACGATCATTTATTTCTTGGAAAAAAGAATTTTGCCTAAAAAAATAAAGATCAATAACCCTATGCATATATTAATGATTATGACAGGCATACATTAAAACCAATATTAAACTATAGCACATGTTAAAATATAAAATAATATTATAAATGAGTTAAATTATATATATTTATATATAAATATATAATAATTAATTTTAGTATGCAAAATAAAATTTTTGATATATTAAATATATTAGTATTTGTTGAGTTTTTTTTTTTCATTAAATTAAACAATTCAAATAATTCTAGCTAGGCATCACAATACACATCCTACACACTCACACACTCATTAGATACAAGTTAATTATTCTTGTTTTACCAAACTTAACCCATATATTCACACATTCTTATTTTATCTTTCCATTCAAGCTCATGGCAGGAATCGAACCCCTGCCCTCTTTTGTATGCAGCACTTGTGAGAGATCACCTCACCACTGGGCTATGCCTTCAGCTGCAAATATTTGTTGAGTTTACAAAAACAACTTATTATAAGATGATGACTAAAACATTGTATTTGACTGGGTTGAAAAAGCCCAAAATCTATTTCATTTGTTATGCTATGTATGCATCCCAAAAAGCCCATTATTGGTGCTATAAACTCAATTATTTTTAGGCCCAATTTTACTTTCCTGTTTTGATTTTCTTATGTAGAATTTTTTGCAAAACTCTTGGAGGCAATTGCAAGTTACGGTTTTGGTATGTCCAAAAAAAAAAGTTACGGTTTTGGCACTCATTGGAGGGAAAAATAAAACACTTTTTATTAAATATTTGAAGAATCAAGTACAGAACAAAATGGAGAGATGAAGATCTATTCTTGGAGTCAAAGAATCAACTGGAAGACTGAGAGATTGGATAAGTACAACAAAGACAGCAATGTTGTGAAAAAGCAAGGACATGCTGTTGCACAATTCTATTGGCGATTTAAAGCACTTGCGATTTCTAAATCTATCAAAAAGTAAAATAAAATTGCAACTCATTCTTGGCCTCTTCTCTGCTCCATTTTCTGTTTGCTCATAATAACCATGATTTGCTTAGATTTGTTTTGCAACGAGCATCAACAATTGGAGGCAATGTTCATATATATATATATATATATATATATATATATATATATATATATATATATATATATATATA
>JASCZI010000040.1:94740-113797 GCA_036250425.1 Stylosanthes scabra
AGCTCCAACAACTCAATATGAAGATAACACTGCATGCATTGCTCTGCTCAAGAATGGGTACATCAAGGGTGATAGGACGAAGCATATATTTTCTAAGTTCTTCTTCACTCATGACCTTCAAAATCAAGGGTCGATTGATGTACAACAGATCCGCTCAAGTGATAATCTAGCGGACTTATTTACAAAGGCACTCCCGACAACTACATTTGAAAAGTTGGTATACATGGTGACGGAAATCCTTTTCGGAATTTCAGAATCCCACCGGCAAGTGCACCGGATCGTATCAAGTAATAAAGAGTGAGTAGAGTATCGTTTCCCACGGAGATTAATAGATCAAGCAATAATGATTAATTGGTTTCTTTAGTTAGACAAACCGAATAATCATAGTGATAAAAACAGAAAGCAAAAATAATTAGAAATAAAAGACAATAATAAATAACAAGCCAAGGAATAAGGGATATTCACCCAAACAGAATTCTAATTAAGTTTATCAGTTTCTTCTCATGCAAACATTCTTCAAATCACTAAGAACCTTAATTAACTAAATCCTAATCTCTTAGTGATTTAGTTCTTTAGTCCTAATTAGTTATCAATCTCTTGACTTACTAATTAAGATGGAGATTAAGATCGATTCTAGTTCATTCATGTGAAATCCGAAAGAATAATAGATCAGTTATATGTCACATACCAATCTTATTAACTCTAATCAAAATTCACAAGAATCATGGTGTGAATGACTAAAGAGATCATAGACTAATTACATGTCACATATTAATCTACTAGCTCTAGTTTAGGTTTACCGACTAGTTGTCACGGACTAATCTAAATAGACCCAAACTGAAATTCACAACATTAATAGCATAGTTAACCAATTTCCTATCTCTAGTTTAATTGGAAAACCATGAAGAACAATTCTCAAAACACATACAATTAAAGTTTCTCTCGAAAGCAATAATTGTAAGCAATGAAAATTCATACCTCTCGGTTATTAAATTTTTGGATTGAAGAACGGAGAATTGAACTTTGATAAATGAAGATGTTGCATTTTGAAGTTACTGAAAAGAAACTATATTAAAAATTCATATTTGGGATGGACAGAGCCCCCATCCCTGGGCTTGTGACGGAAACGTCACTTAGACACTAAACTAACTACAAGAAAACTAATTCTGTGATATATGATATATGGTCTCCCTTATCTCTGCCATAGTCTTGCTCTATTTATAGAAGAATTAAAGCACATGCTATGGTGGTGCATCGTTGGAAAGCATGGGGTTTTGAGTGGATGCCTTGTTGTACCACATGGGATGGTTGAGTGGAGGCTTCGGTGGATGTTACTTTTGGGAGGCATGGGTCCCTTGAATAATTCTGAATCATGGCCAGCTCATATTTGCACTTTAGCATGAGTGAAGGAGGGGACAGGCCGCTTGTTGACCACATGGGAATGCGGCTACGTGAGGGAATTACGGCCTAAGCATGACTTTCTTGAATGTGTGATGAGCTTGCTTTATTTGACCACAAACGTGGTCTTGTATTGTCATATTATAATCACGTTTGGCATGGGATAGCTTGGGCATCACATTGTTGATCACGTTTGGGACTTGGATTTGCTAGATGGGTCACGTTTGGCTCTTGGTTTGGCAAGGAAAACATAATCAGAACTCATCCCACGCATGACCCACGCATATGCGTGAGTGAGCCACGCATATGCGTGAAAATGAGGCTGTTTTGGTGATCCCACGCATAACCCACGCATGACCCACGCATATGCGTGAGTGAGCCACGCATATGCGTGAAAATGAGGCTGTTTTGGTGGTTGATTCACGCATATGCGTGGTGTTCCTACGCATATGCGTGGTGCTTCGCGCAGCTTTTCAGCGTCATTTTTCCAGGGTGTTTTCGGGGCTCAAACCAATTGTCAACCATAGACTATTATATACCGACGCGAAGCCCCGGATGTTAACTTTCAAATGAGCTTGGAACTGCATCATTTGGAGCTCTGTAGCTCGAGTTATTCTCACTTGAGTGCAAAGAGGTCAAGTTGACAGCACACTCAAAAAGTTGTCTTCTTCAAACTTCTTCCATTTTCTTTGCTCCTAACTTCTTTCTTCTGTAAATTCCTGTAAAATATAACGAAACACTCAAGATAGTAAATGATTATAATTTAATTACATTTACTTGAGTATTAAGCTAAATTACGATTAAAAGCATATGAAATTAGGGCTTAAAATCATTAATGATGCACACGCATCAATACAAAATCGGCATGCGACGATTGCGAGATATCAAATGATGTTACCAATAGGGGGAGACTGTACTCTTTTTCCCTTGATCTGGTTTTTATCCCACGAGGTTTTTCTGGACAAAGTTTTTAACGAGGCAGGACTCATCATACAGGATATCGTACTCTTTTTCCCTCAGTCAGGTTTTTTCCCACAGGGTTTTTCTTGGCGAGGTTTTTAATGAGGCATATCCGTAATGGACGTCCAAGGGGGAGTGTCATGAATTATTGGTGGTGGGTACCCACCGGTTACTATTTGCACAGTAACCAAATCAATTATGGCCGTCCATTCCTAATCAAGTCACTATGTCGCATAGTAAATGAATTATAGCCGTTCATTCCTTTTCATGGAATAGTAAATTTCCAACTATAAATAGGGCTATGATTTCATAAGTTTTTCATATTCAGAAATCAATAAGAATTTCTAATACTTGCTCTCTATAGCTCTCTCTCTTCCTTTTCTTATATTCTCTCTTTTATATAGTTTTAGTTCTACTATAACTTTGAATATAGCTTCGATATTATAACAACTTCAAGTCAATTACAGCTACTTATGCGCACTTGAATGAGTTGTGAATGTTAATTATGATATGAGCACTATGTACGTGCACGTACAGACTGCTTTTCTCCTTTTTCTTATAAGTTTTAACTCTTAAACTAGTACGAGTTTATGAGTTTATGTAGTGAAATCGAGTTAACTCGTCACTAAATTCGTGGCACAGTAAATTCAATTGAACTCGTATAAATTCGGGTAAACTCGCATAAACTCGCTCAAACTCTCGAGTTTATGAGCGAGTCCACAAGTTTGAATGACCAAATTTTGCCCAAAATAGTATAGTATTGCAAAAAAAAAGACTTTCTCTTAAGAGTTAGAGTTATAAAATTATTGACTTATTCACACTCATTTATCTTTGCGCTCAATTTATATATTGTGTATTCTATGATATTATACTTATTGCATAACTAACATTTGAATATATTAAAGTATTTATGTCATTATAATAAATATTATTAATTTAGTCCATTATGTGCTTTAAAATTAAAAATGTTAATTTTAAATGCCTAAATTTAAAATTATGTACAATATATTTTTATTTTTATATAACAAGTAAACTCACACGAGTTTACGAGTTAACTCACGAGTAGAGTTTAGGTCGACTTCAAGAGTTTACTTCAACTCGTGAGTTTATCTTGAACATTACTAAGACTAATACCGTGTTTGCTAAGAAAACCGTAAGGTTGCAGTTTGGATTCGTATACCCCATTTACCTGTGGAATTGTGCAATCAACGCTTCCTTTGGAAGGTTGGAAATTCCATTGGTACTATGTTAAGGGTAGACGAGCTCACCTCAATCCAATCAAGGGGAAGGTTTGCAAGGATTTGTGTTGAGATTGATCTCAAGAAAAAAATTAGTTCTCACCTTCTCTGCCTTAGGCCGGGACTTCAAAATTCTATACGAAGGTTTACATCTAATATGTTTTTCTTATGGATGTTATGGTCATAGAAACGATCAGTGCAAGGTGAATGTTGTTCCAATGACGGCAACCGCTTCATTTTCACCGCCGGGAACTATTGACGGAGCAACTCCACAAAATGGCAGTCCTGAGAATGTGGAAGGAGATACTTTGGAGGTGCAATCTTCAAGGGAAGCGATAAATCCGGAGACACATATTCCGGAAGATTTAAATTTGATTGATGAGCCAGCTAATTCCACTTATGGTCCTTGGATGCTAGTTAAAAAAGCCAAGAAAAATCGCCAAGGGACCTAAGCCAAATATCAAGTAAATAATTCAAGTAAAGGTGAGACAGTTTCAAAGAATTCCCGTTTTGGAGTTTTGAATGGTCAAAAGGATGTGGATGGCTTAGTGCATGATGGGCCAAAGACATTAGTCCAAAATGCTAATGTTTCAATTAAGCCCATTCCTAAAGAACCTGCTAACAATAATAGCTCTTTCAGAAAGGGGTCTGATTCTTCCTCAAAATGAAAGGAATAATGGTTTACTCTACTAGCAGCAAAGAGGATGGCAAAGAAGTTGCTAGAACCAAAAATTCCTCTGATGCCAGGAACGATGTCTCTAGTGTGAGCATGGATGGTGCTTTTGTTCATGGTGCTCCTTTAGAGGTTTCATCTAGTTTGATTAATGATAACCAAACAGCAGGTCCAGCTATGGAGTTCCTCAATGCTCGCCATATCCTTCAGCACACTTCGGTGGAAGCAGCAAAAGTTGTTTTGCTCAATAAGAAGAATGGTGATGGGGAAATCTAATTCACATAGTTCAACAGGTTCGCATTCTAATCCAGAAGGATTGCTAATTAAGAAGGTTCTAAATGTGAATCAGGTTCAGGAAGAGCACACACCTCTTAATGTTGCTGTTTAGCCTCTTTCTTTAGGTATTTTTTCCAATTCTTCTTTTATAATTAATTATGATGAATATAATTCTTTGGAACTGTAGAGGTGTCTCAGGAAAAGGTTTTGCTATGATGGTCAAAGATCTTGCTAGTTGTAACTCTGCTTCCCTTATTTGCCTTTTTGAAACTCATGTTAGTGGAGAAAAGGCAAAGAAGGTAATTAAAAATTTTCAATTTGATGGTTTTTATATTGAGAATGGGTCTGGTTTTGCTGGTGGTATATGGGTTCTTTGGAGGACTCGCTTTTGGGACGTTCATGTCGTTCATAATCATTTTCAATTTGTTCATATGAGAGTCAAATTTGAACAACAGGTTCCTTGGTTGCTTATGGCGGTGCATGCTAGTCCTGTCCCTGCTAAGCGCAGGAAATTATGGGCTGGTTTATCTGATTTAAGCTCTACTATAAATGAGGCTTGGTGTGTGGATGGTGACTTTAATTCCACTCTTTCTTCTTCTGATTCTGGGGGTAATCTGCAGCTTTCATGCGATTCCCATTCCTTTAGGAGTTGTATTATGGACAGTGGCCTTCATGATCTTGGTTTTCATGGCCAACCTTTTTCTTGGCAGAGACAAAGGATTAAGAAACGGTTGGACCGCGTAGTTGCTAAAAATTCCTTGTCGATGAGATTCACTGATAGTTGTGTCAAGCACTTGCCAAAGATGAAAAGTGATCACAATCCTCTCCTCCTTGTTCTTGATAATACCTCGGCTAATTATGTTATAAACAGACCATTCCGATTTCTTGCTTCTTGGATGACCCATGATAATTTTGGTGATTTGTTGAACTCTTCTTGGCAGAAGGATGGTGAACTTTGTCAGAATATTCCCTCCTTTATTAATGCAGCTAAGGTTTGGAATAAGGAAATCTTTGGCCACATTATGAGGAAGAAGCAGTGTCTATTATTACGCCTAGATGGCATTTCCCGGAGTCTTTCTTTCCATGAAAATCATTTCCTTGAAAAATTACAAAAGGATTTATGGAAAGAATATGAGCAGATTGTTATCCAAGAAGAGATCTATTGGAAGCAAAATTTTAGGTGTAAATGGCTTCAGTATGGGGACAGGAATTCTAGCTACTTTCATGGTATAGCTACCTCCCGAAAGCGAAGAAATCGGGTTCAAATGTTGAAAGATGATAATGGCAATTGGGTAGAGGATCAAGAAAGACTTAAATATATGGGAGTGGCCTTTTATGATCAACTTTATACTCAGGTTGATCCTTATATCCCATTATCCTTGATGGGCAGATTCCCTGTTTTAAAGAATGATGAGCTTATGGAGTTAGAAAAATCTATATCGGAGGTTGAGATTAAGGAGGCTCTTTTTGATATGGGGAGTTGGAAAGCTCCTGGCCCAGATGGTTTACCAGCAATGTTTTTTCAGAAAAATTGGAATCATGTCCAATTCTCAGTTATTCCTTGGATTCTTAATGTCTTTCAAAATCCAGCAAGGATTAAGGAAGTGAATTCCACTTTTCTTTCTTTGATTCCCAAAGTAGATCACCCAGAGTTTATTTCTCGGTTTCGACCTATTGGCTTATGTAATGTCATGTATAAGCTAGTTACCAAGCTTATCTCTTCTCGATTAAAGAAGATCATGGGAAAGCTAGTTGGGTATCATCAGTGCAGTTTTGTTCCGAATCGTCAAAGCTCGGATAATATTTTGGTGGCTCAGGAAGTTATTCATGTTATGAAAACAAAGAAAGGTAAAGTTGGTTATATGGCTCAGAAAATAGATCTTGAAAAGGTGTATGACCGGTTGAATTGGCATTTTATTTTGGATACCATTGTGGATGCTGGGTTTCCTCCTTTTTTGCTAAATGTGATTAAGGAGTGTATTACTTCGCCAAGTATGAGTCTTCTTTGGAATGGTAGTGCCACTACTTCTTTCAACCCTTCTCGTGGTATATGTCAAGGTGACCCAATGTCACCGTATCTATTTGTTTTATGCATAGAGAGACTTGCCCATCTTATCTCCCACTCTGTTGATAATAATGACTGGGAACCTATTGTTTTGAGCAGAGGAGGTCCAAAATTAACTCATTTGATGTTTGCTGATGATTTGATTCTTTTTGCTAGAGCTTCTACTAATCAGGCAGCCATGATCAAGAATATTCTTGACCTTTTTTGTAGAAGTTCAGGCCAAAAAGTTAGCAGCAGCAAGTCCCGCATCTTCTTCTCCAAGAATGTTGGTCTAAATCGAAGGTAAGAAATTTGTACGATTTTAGATATGGTACCAACTTCTAATTTGGGCAAGTATTTGGGAATCCCCTTATTTCATGACCGAATTAAAAATAGTGATTTCCAATACATTTTGGACCGTATGACTAAAAAGCTAAATAGTTGGAAGGCAAATACTTTATCTCTTGCTGGAAGGGTGACTTTAGCTCAATCAGCTTTAGCCACGGTTCCATGTTATCTCATGCAAACCTCCAAGATTCCTCTTAGTTTCTATGATAAAGTTGATTCTATTTGTAGAAATTTCATCTGGAACGGTTCATCTAATAGGAAGAAGGTTCATCTTTTAAGTTGGTAGAAGATTACTAAACAAAAGAAAAAGGTGGTTTAGGTTTCCGAACTGCAAGAGCTCTCAACAATGCATTCCTTATGAAGCTGGCTTGGCGTTTAGTTACAAATACAGAAGCTTTGTGGGTTAGAATTTTACGGCATAAATATAAGTGTGGTGATGGTGATCTACCAATTGTGAAGAAAACAACAATTTCCTCAAATGCTTGGTGTGGGATTTGCCAAATTTGGGAGAAGTTTCATCAAAGCATTATTTGGAGGATCGGTGATGGAAAAAAAATATCTTTCTGGAAAGATCATTGGATCCCATGTGTTAACAGGTTGATGGATTTAGTCGATTTGAATCTGTATGAAAACTTCAAGGACATTAAATTAGCTGATGTTTCAACTATTCTTGGTGATTGGAATTGGGATTTTCTTGGTCAGATTCTTTCTTCTGATATTCTTAATCTTATGAAACCATTGAAGGCTCCTCAAGGTGGCTTGGAGGATCGGATTGCTTGGTTTCCTGAAGCCTCAGGTGTGTTTAGTTGTAAATCTGCTTATGGTATGTTTGTAAATTTTGATCATTGGCAAAATAATAAAGTGTTCAAGCAAATTTGGAAGCTACAATGTCCCCAGAGAGTACGATCTTTCCTGTGGTTAGCTGGTAATGATTCTCTTCTTACCAATAAGGAATGTGTTCGAAGATATATTTCTGAAGACGCTGGTTGCGGGTTATGTGCTGATGAAGAAGAATCAGTGCTCCATGTCCTTCATGATTGTATAATTGCGAAGAGTCTTTGGATAAGCACTGGAATTAGTGGTTTTCTTCCTTCTTTCCGGAGTTCACAACTATTGGAATGGATTGGTCTAAACTTGAAGGAAACTACTCGCTTTTTTCATGGGGTCCCATGGTCCCTCTTTTTTGCTACTGCTTGCTGGTGTCTTTGGAATCAACGCAATCAGCGTATTTTTGAGAATGTTGGTAGCTGCCCCGATGTTTGCTTCCGTCTAAGTTTACACTTGGCAAAAGAGTATCAATATTCTCTATCTTTTTTGGCCTTGAGCAAGGATCATGTGGCTGAATTTTCTATTATACATGTTGCTTGGTGTCCTCCTTCTCCTTTGTGGTTCAAGGTTAATACAGATGGATCGGTGAATGACCTCGGTGAAGCGGCTTGTGGTGGCATCATTCGAGATCATTTCGGTAATTTTATTTGTGCTTTCAATTCGAATCTTGGAACATGCATTATTACTTTAGCGGAGTTGTGGGGTATTTATTTTGGGTTGGTCATTCCTTCTCATCGTGGTTATAGCAACGTCCAACTTGAAGTTGACTCCAAAAGTGCTCTGGATTTTTGTCAAAATGGTGTAAGTGCTTCTTATACATCTTCTCCACTTGTTATGGCTATTAAGAGCTTGATGAATAATAACTGGAATTTAACTTGGAACCATGTGTTTCGAGAAGAAAATGGTTGCGCTGATGGCTTAGCTAAGCATGGACACAGTCATGTTGATTCTCTTATTGTTTATGATTCTCTCCCTGACTTTATTTCTTTGCAATTTTTTGCAGACTACAGAGAAATTGCATTTCTTCGTCTAATTTCTTTGTAGTTTATTTTGTTTTCTTAGGCTTTAGCCTCGTTGATTATCAAAAAAAAAAAAGATATAAAAATCATTATCGGAAGAAGGAGAAAAATAACTACGAAAAGGAGGAGGAAGAAGAAAAAGTTGCACGAACATAAAAATTTGATTGGAATTAATTGCAATTTCTTTATTAGTAAGTACAATTTTAAATTGAATCCAAAAGACGACTTTGAACCTTGAGGATGATAGCACGTGAAAAAGGAATCTGGAACCGGGGTCCTTTATTGTGAAAGGAAAGAGAAACTAAAGCAAGCGTGAGATTCTAGGTATTCTATTTTTCTTTCCACTTCACACTTTTGCTTTGTTTATGTTCGGTATATGCAGCCATGAACTTTTGGATTATTCGTATATATTATTCTAATATTCATCATATACTACATTTGAAAAATGTTACTAATTTGCATTTTCTTTATATTTCTATTTAAATCGTTCATATGGTTCTATGAGTTTGTTGAAAATATAAGAGGTTTAGTAAGAGATAAAAATAATAAAAAGGTTCTTAGCAGATATACAGATCTTATAGGGAGACACACAAAAGGGAATTTTGACCATTAACGATTTTATAGAGTGATTGTAAAGTTCAAAACTACTTAAAAAAAAATCACAAAGAAAGGGTCTTAGTTATTAGCAATGAATGATCTTGAAAAAAAAAAAAGTATCATTATATAAAGTTCAAAATTACTTACAATAATTTAGTAGGAGAAAAAAATATTATGAAGTTTAATTCCAATAATTAAAAAACAAAATGGTTCACCGAAAGTGGTTCATAGTATACTATATCTAACCCTAACCACAACTACTATCATTAACATTCTAAAATTAATTCAAAACTAAAGAAACTGCCAATAACCAATTATATATCTATCAAAATATAAAATTTATTTACAAATATAGTCTGTAGTCTGTACATTTATCATCGCTTACGTCACTGTTACAACTAATAATAATACATGCTTAACAGAGACGCTAGGTTATCATTTTAACTTTTTCACTTACAAATTACACCAGAAAAGAAGAGACTACGCCGTATTACCTTTATTTTCAGCAAAACACTTACCCTTTCCTGCTTCCTTACTTATTACTCTGTATGAACTATGCCTTATTACCTTCACCAAAACATGACCGATTCTTCCTTGCCCGGAACCGGCATCGTTAAAAAATGGGTGCGGAAGCCACTTGTATGGTGTTTATTGATCACCCTCTCAGGTCCGGTTGGATTCATCTTTTTGGCTGTAAGTTTCTTCAATCATCATCTCAAAACATCGAGCCCCATGCTTAAATTCGTCATCATCTTTATTGCTTGCATTTTCCTCATCTGTATTGCATTTTTAATTGCAAAAATATTACAAAAGGGGAGCAATAATCCTTGGGTTAAAGCGCATTTGGTATTTTTGGTGGTGATGGGTACCTACGTCGCTACTTTTTTTCTTGATAAAGAAAAAGAGAAGGGACCGCCGGGTCTCGATGTATATGCGCTGGTATCTTATGCTGCATTTGCTTTGATGTTTTCAAGTCTAGCAATTAAGACTCATCAACACGAACTTTTTGGGGAAATCGTATATTTCTTTCTTGGAGTTCTGGTTATACGACTGATGCAGATAAACCCGTGGTTGTTTTTCCTTGGAGCATGCGTCAGTTATCCACTCATTATTCTTTCTTCATTTCTACATGAACTATTATCCGAAAGAGAAGATGACCGATTAGAAAATCGTGATCTCCATCTCCTCCCCATTCAAATGCCTCCACTACGTGATCGCCTCCTCATTGAAATGCTTCCATCATCATCAGCTTCAGCAACTCCACCAGTAACACGACCTGATACCGAAACTTATCATCTTGATGATACGGATACTATTCCTCTTTTAGTGCCTCCACCAGTTCAATTTCGGCATGATGATCTCGTAGAGGGGTTCAAGAATTCTCTAGGTGAGCTCAATAATTTGGACAGGGAACTTGCCCGCGAGTTACGGCAACCCTTGAATGATTACATTACAGATAGGAGTGAAGCGGTTCCAGAGGTACTGGTGACTGACCGCAATTTCCTACTGGATAGGATTTTGCTTTTGTCAAAGCCAAAGGTACTTGACGTGCTGAATCGCTTGATAATGAATTTCGGCCAGATTGAAGAGGGCATCAAGAATTTGGTGGTGGATGAGTATTGCAGAAGTCGAAAAAGGTTCTTCGAGATATGCCAGGTGGAGTTACTTCAAATAATGATGTGCAGCATCAAAAGATAAACCAAAAGGAGAGGATCAAGAGTTGGATTAAATTTTCCAACATAGCATTGAAGATACTACTTCCTAATGAACAGACACTTTGCAATCGAGTGTTTCGCTCCTCCTCTGACATCTCCGGGAAGTGTTTCTTGCAGCTTTGCTCTGAATTGGCACCGAGTTTACTAAACTTCGCGGATTATGTTGCAAAGAATAGCCTCAAATATCAGCAGAGTGACTATTTGCCCAACATTTTCCAAGTGTTTAGAACACAACGTCATCTAATTATTCCATCTTTTGAGTTACTGTTTTCTAATACTCCATTCCGCGGTTCACTCTGGACTGAAGCTATCAACGTTGAAGAAAGATTGTGTAGAGCAATTAAGGATTACTTTTTCACGGGATTGGAGGATTTGGTTCACGCAGATGGAACAAGAGTGGAATTCGGAGATTATGAAATTCATCACATTACTGTCCAAGTAATGGAACACCTCGGGGATGCCTTCAATGAAAGATCCACTCTGGAATTAATTCTCCAAGATTTCCCCATACTTAATTTTATGGAAGGAAGATCTTCTCTTTCTGCCCACATTTCTTGGATGATCGATCAGCTGGAGACCCATTTGGAAGCCTTATCCAAAAACAGAGCTTTCCTGAGCTATGATGATTATTACTTCATTAAGAATGTTTGTTACATAGTAAGGAAGGTCCGTGATACTCAATTGGACACCATTCTGGGGCGTATTTGGCTTGAAGAACAAAGTGCCAAAATCTATGAGTACATCAAGGACTATCGAATAAACTCATGGGTTAAGGTGTTGGACTTCGTGAAGTTTGACAGCAATAATATGACGGCAGAGTCAATGAAAGAGAAGCTCCAATTGTTCAACGACCACTTTCCTGAAATGTTTCGTGAACAATCTTTATGGTTTGTTCCCGAAAATAATCCTGATGAAAAGCTAATAGAATCATTGAGCTTCTTCTTTGTCCTAGCATATGAAAATTTCATTGAGAGGGTCAATGTTATTCTTCTAGATCAAGGTCATCAGAACGTGGCTCATTCAACATGGGAAATTTCAAGTTGCCTCAGGAAAATGTCGTATGAATATTCCAAGGAAGAAGATTATGACGATTTAAGGCTACCCAACCTTATACATCATGTTTGAAAAGTAAATGGCAGGTAAGTTTTTTTTTTTAATAA
Source organism: Stylosanthes scabra (assembly GCA_036250425.1). NCBI lineage: Eukaryota > Viridiplantae > Streptophyta > Magnoliopsida > Fabales > Fabaceae > Stylosanthes > Stylosanthes scabra. The sequence goes on from JASCZI010000040.1 coordinate 106,997, forward strand.
CTTAATAATGATATTTTAAAAAAGTTGTAGTAGTTATAATTTTTTTATTTTGGCGTTTATTTATATATTTTAATTGTTATTAAATTAAATGCATAACATTAAATTTTATGAATTTTATATAAATAGATAAAATAGATTAGAGCTCTTAATTGTTATCACTTGCTGTTGCATTGATGTCTTGTTCTTAGGACTGTGTTACTGATCTTTGTGGGCAACTGGGCAAGTGTTCCAAGACCCATACGAAAGTGAAAACAAAAGATTGGAGAAACAATTTTTTAAATATTTAAAATACTCCATAAAAAATAACTTTAGAGGATAAAAATAAACATTATAGCTTTAGTCCCAAAAAAAAAAAACATTATAGCTATAGAAAAAAATTTTTGACAACAATGACATTCAAGACTTAAAAGTTCTTTGATTTTATTAATATGATATTTTATTATTAATATAAATAATGTTATTGATTAAATTTTTTGTATTTTAAATTTTTGGAATATTTTTAAAAAACTAAAGAATAATATTATAAATCAAAGTGATACAAAGATTTTCATTGAGTAAAAATAATCTTTACAAGAAATTAAAATTAACTTTTGATTTTATTTAGGTCATCCATTGAATAGAATTCATTAAGTATCATATCAAGTTCATTTTTTAATATAAAAAATTAAATTAAATAGCTTCTGTCCTTAACAATTTTCTTACATAATACTGTTCTATGTTGCAAACTATGCCTATAGTAATTTCCATTTTCCAATATAATATATCTCTTACTAGGTGTTATGATCTTTTTCTTCATGTAAAAAAGGTTTTATTTATGAATGTAATAACCTGCAATCCAAGAGTTCATGATGGACATTAAATTTCTAGTCCCATAATAAAATATTTTTATTAAAAATCATTCTTTAGATCTAAATGCTAACAATATATATAGCCTAGATTTAGCTGCAACATTGTGTTCAATTTTTTAATTAGAATATTTTAGATGAATTCTGAATGACATTCTAGTCTTATAGAGAAATTCTCATAACTATATTAAGGGAATGTCTACTATGAAGATACTAAAATGTCTTCTAGTGAAGATAGAGAATCTTAACCATTGATTTGTGTTATTAAAATTTGATGTATAATTAATGATATCATTATAAGAAAATTTTTTTCTAAATATGGCAAAATCCTTACTAGAAGACATTTAAATGTCTTCATAGTAAAATTTTTTCTATATTAATTATTAAACCGTAAGTCTTAATTCCCAATGTTGAAACTTCATGCATAGTGAAATGTGGATTTCAGGTAGCGTTTGGTAGAGAGACTGAGACTGGGAGACTGAAACTGAGAGATTGAGACTAAAATACTGGGACTAAATTAGATTTGTGTATTGTGTATGGTTTAAAATGTATAAAATTGAGTTGTAAAAACCATTTTTTCCAATAAAATTAGACTTAAAAATACAAAATGACTAAAAAATCATTTTTTTTTCAAAAAACCCCAAACCTTTCCCTTTCCTATTCTTCTTGCTCTTAATATTTTCAATAAAATTTTATTCTACCATTATTACAATCAAAATTAATTTTCCTATTTTACTTTGTATACTCATAATCATCCTCATTCTTCACCTCGTCCTCCATCTATGATCACTAACAAATTAAGCCCCACCCCGTTTAGGCACCCATTACTAGTGGTAGATTATTTTATTAAAAAAATATAAAATGACTTATATAATTAAATATAACAAAATAAATAGTTTCTGATTTATTGCATGTGCTTTATATTTTTCTAAAAAATGTCAACTTTTTTTTATTAAAAAATAGTGCATTTAGTTTCAATTTTAATTTTTATGTTTAATTTCAGTTATACTTGTAACATTTTAATTGTACTCTTGAATTATATTTAAAATATTAATAATAAAATTAAAATAAATTAAACGTTAATAAAAATTATATTTTTAAAATAATTCCTCAAAAACTTCATAACAAAAACATATACTCTACCCATAAAAAAAAAAAAAAAATTGCAGGAAGCTTAGTTAACCGAGCAATGGCTTCCAATGGGGTGAGTCCATTGTCATTGTTTACTATTCAATTTAGGTCGGAATATCTGTCCAACAAAATAGATGCCACAACTGCAATTCCAAAAAAAAAAAAAAAAGAATTAACAAGCTTATGTTAGTTTTAAAATTGAAAATTTTTGTCCATCAACAAAAAAATGTTACTCTTTTTTGTTTTTTTAAGGAAATTCTCTTCCTCCTTTTAACATTTAAAAGGAAATAAAAAAAAGAAAGAAATGAAAGAATATCAAGCTTATTTTAGTTTTAACATTGCAAAAGAATGTGAAAACTAACTTTTATTTGTTCAACAGACAACAATTGACTAACATTTTTCTTCATTTTAGAAGAAAAAAAAAAGAAAAAAGTTTGTCTATTCCTCCCTCAACATATACTCGCTTCCAGTACTTTATTAAGTGAATATTATTGGTTAACATAAATAAAGTTGATTTGCTAGTAAAATTTATTAACTATTCTTGACTGTCTAATTATTACATACAATTACTACCATGACTAATACAATTAACATTTTTGCTGCTACTTAGAAGAAAAAAAATTATATGGAAAAAGGATATATTTAGAAGAAAAAAAATTTAATTTGGATTAATGGTCAAATTAATTTTCGAAAGATGAGTTATTTGTCAAATTCATTTTTAAAAGATTTTATTAATCAAATTAGTCCTCAAATAATTAATAATTGATCATATTCATCTTTCTGTTTTTGTTAATGATTTGTCACATGGATATTAACTTATATTTTAACACCCTAAAATAATGATTATAAGCGTTGTTCTCACGAAAATGATATATCGTCTTGCGTGATTAATGAGGATAACTCTTTCATTCATACATTCATAGTAATCACATAGACAGTATTACTTTTAGGGTGTTAATATGTCACTTAATATTTCATGTGTCCTATAGTAAACAAAAATTATTAATATAATAATAGAACATTACAAGAAAGATGAGACTTAATTATTTTGCGGCGGGCGACATTGCTAAACCACCGGAACAACAGATTTGCTTTACTCACAAATGTAAATATGAGTATATGATTCGTTGCTTATTTATAGACATTTTTCAATTTCAATAAAAAAATATAAATGATCAGAATTTTAATTTAAAATGTCAACCAAACACTATAAATACCCAAAATTTAATTGCATAAATGATTAGAATTTCAATTTCAAATTTCAAACAAACACTATCTAAATATTCACCTATTTCGTTTATCTAATTTTTTTCCATTTATCTAATTTTTTTCTTCTAAATCACGGTTCAAACCCATTTTATGTGGAAAGCAACAATTATAATGTATTATCAAAATAATATTTAAAATATAATAATTTATAATTTAAAATCTTAACAAATCCGAAATTTGAATTGGATAATCAATTTAAATTATTGCTGATTTTTTGTTTCATAATTCTCTCCATTCAGATTTCAAAATTCAAAATATCTCCTAAAATTACAAAGAGACAATTGGCAAATCATTTAGCATATGCCATATGTCAACGGAGTAAGACCGCCAATGACGAGCAATAAGACTACACCCCTATACTTATTAGATTTTAATAGAAATAGATAGATTTTTTGTTTCATAATTCTCTCCATTTAGATTTCAAAATTCAAAATATTCTCTAAAATTAGAAAGAGACAATTGGCAAATCATTTAGCATATGCCATATGTCAACGGAGTAAGACCGCCAAATGGCGAGCAATGAGACTACACCCCTATACTTATTATATTTTAACTAGAGTATTTTTTGCGCGTTGCGCGAAGTATTAAATCGATATGCATATCTATTTAAAAATATTTTTACGATATTATTTGAAAAAGTAAAATAGTTAAAGTCAGTGATAGACATGTTATGTCTTATTTTTTATATTTTTCTTTTATAAAACATAAATTAAAAAAATGGTGTTCCTTTTTTCTATAATTTTTTTTAAGTTGCTAAATCATTTTGTAATCATTATATCATAATGTCTTTAGTCAACTCACTAAATTAGATAATTGTCAATTAAATAGTATTTTTATTAAAAAAAACTTTGTCATGCACTTATTAGATTTGACAAAATACAAAAAATTTAATTAATAACAAAATTTTCTTTCAATTTTTATTTTTCTTTCATTTTGAAAATATAATATTTCAAATTTTATATTTGAAATCCAAAAAAAATTTATGATAAAATTCCTTTTAAATTTTTATATTCTTTCTTATAAATTTAATGGTTGTGAATTTTAATTTAAAATAAATAAATCTTATTTTTATCCCAAAATATTATATTATTTTTTTAATAATCTTATTTGTAAGAGCACTGTATAAATTGTTTTCTAATCAACTTTTTGAATCACGTATTATGTTGAACTGTAACACATTACATGATCCTCCATTTAATGGTGCATCCATGGAATGCATTGAAATAATGACATATGTCAATTAATTGGACAATGAATGATTTGTGCCAAGGCTTCTAAGGGCTTGACACTTGTCATTTAGAGAGACTATTACTTCTCAATCTTTATAAAGTAGGGATTTTTATTTTTCTTTCATTTTGAAAATATAATATTTCAAATTTTATATTTGAAATCCAAAAAAAATTTATGATAAAATTCCTTTTAAATTTTTATATTCTTTCTTATAAATTTAATGGTTGTGAATTTTAATTTAAAATAAATAAATTTTATTTTTATCCCAAAATATTATATTATTTTTTTAATAATCTTATTTGTAAGAGTACTGTATAAATATTTTTCTAATCAATTTTTTGAATCACGTATTATGTTGAACTGTAACACATTATATGGTCCTCCATTTAATGGTGCATTCATGAAATGCATTGAAATAATGACATATGTCAATTAATTGGACAATGAATGATTTGTGCTAAGGCTTCTAAGGGCTTGACATTTGTCATTTAGAGAGACTATTACTTCTCAATCTTTATATAGTAAAGATTTTTATTTTTCTTTCATTTTGAAAATATAATATTTTAAATTTTATATTTGAAATCCAAAAAAAAATTTATGATAAAATTCCATTTAAATTTTTATATTCTTTCTTATAAATTTAATGGTTGTGAATTTTAATTTAAAATAAATAAATCTTATTTTTATCCCAAAATATTATATTATTTTTTTAATAATCTTATTTGTAAGAGCACTGTATAAATTGTTTTCTAATCAACTTTTTGAATCACGTATTATGTTGAACTGTAACACATTACATGATCCTCCATTTAATGGTGCATCCATGGAATGCATTGAAATAATGACATATGTCAATTAATTGGACAATGAATGATTTGTGCCAAGGCTTCTAAGGGCTTGACACTTGTCATTTAGAGAGACTATTACTTCTCAATCTTTATAAAGTAGGGATTTTATTCCAAAATATTATATTATTTTTTTAATAATCTTATTTGTAAGAGTACTCTATAAATTGTTTTCTAATTAATTTTTTGAATCACGTATTATGTTGAACTGTAACACATTACATGGTCCTCCATTTAATGGTGCATCCATGCAATGTATTGAAGTAAATAAGTAATAATATATGTCAATTAATTGGACAATGAATGATTTGTGTCAAGACTTCTAAGGACTTAACATTTGCCATTTAAAGAAATTGTTACTTTTCAATCTTTCTATAACGGAGATAATAGATAAATTTATGAGGGAAGGGACCTTTTAGTTGTTTTTGTTAGTTTACCAAGTTCGACATTAAGGCTTTGCTCTATTATCACGACATGGACTCGGGGACATTTGTTTTCAATGCCAAGGAGATGTACAAGTCTTTTACTTATCTAAAAACGCATATAAGTTAAAGGCGTGGTCTACCGTGTAGATTGCAAAATTGCATCTACACGTGTAGATTACACATGGTAGATTACACATGGTGAAAAGCTATTGACTTCTGGAGTGAGACCCACTCTCATCTTTATAGTTGGTTTCTGCTGATTACGGGAACTAGCGATAGATTACGGATATGTTAAGGATTGTAAGTATGGATGATTATAGGGGGTGAAGCCATTGGGCTTTTTTTGACAGCCCATTTTTCTTTCATTAAATGTGTTACGTATCATGGGTTTTAGACATTAGTGTTTGGACCAATTTCCAAAAACCAATGTTTCCCCAGGAAATGTGAAATGGCAGGGGGACATATCCAAAAAAAAAAAAAAATGAAATGGCTAGGGAAAAAAAAAGTTTCCATCTGAAAAAATAACACTATTGTCTTAGCTCGCTATACACATCGCGATGCTACTTCATAACTCTTTGACAAATGCGATATTTCCTATTCTTCTTTTAAAAAAATATGATATGATATGATATATATATAAAAGAGCTCAAATTATATTATCATTTGCAACCTGCTTCTGTTCCTTTGTCTCTCTATGTTGACTGGACTCCTCCGCATGGAAACACTGTTAAAGTTAATTGTGATGCAAGTATGTCTCATGATCATCTCAAGCTTAGTTTTGGTTGTTGTACATAATGTACCTTTGAGGGTTTTGGGACTTCCGGAGTAACCGGAGGTACCAAGGATGAAGGCAGGGAGTTGCTATGAGTGATTGGTTAGCGTATAGAGGAAGGGTCGCCAAATAAGGATTTGGGAGCCTTTGAATATATGCAATTGGGTAGGGTTTAGAAGACGTACCTGGAGGAGAGCTGATCTCCTCTTTATATACCCGTGGTGGTTCCTATTATTTTGGGATAGATCCGTACAAGATCGGAGTAGATATGATCCTGATCTTGT
>JASCZI010000040.1:132253-149817 GCA_036250425.1 Stylosanthes scabra
TAAGCACAAGGTAGTTACTCCTTATCATCCTCAAACCAGTGGCCAAGTAGAAGTATCCAACAGAGAGTTAAAGAGGATTCTAGAGAAGACTGTTGCAACATCAAGAAAGGATTGGGCGTTGAAGATTGATGATGCTCTTTGGGCATACAGAACTGCTTTTAAGACCCCAATTGGCATGTCTCCATATCAGCTTCTCTATGGCAAATCATGCCACCTTCCAGTTGAGCTCGAACACAAGGCATTTTGGGCAATCAAGTTTCTAAATTTTGACACTAATGCCTCATCTGAAAAGAGACTTTTGCAGCTGAACGAACTTGATGAGTTCCGAACACAAGCTTATGAGAACTCACTGATCTATAAAGAAAGAGCAAAGAAGTACCATGACAAGAAGATCCAGCTAAGATCATTTCAACCCGGGAATAAGGTTCTCTTATTCAATTCAAGACTCAAATTCTTTCCCGGGAAGTTAAGAACAAGATGGTCTGGACCCTTCACAGTCACAAACGTCTCTCCTTACGGTCACATTGAGATTATGAATGACAAGGATGGCTCCAAGTTCACTGTCAATGGACAAAGACTCAAGCACTACTTAGGAGACATCATCAACAAGGAGGAGAGTGTGCACAATCTCACTTAAAGATTAAAGTACCGTCAAGCTAGTGACGATAAAAGAGCGCTTGTTGGGAGGCAACCCAATAAAAGTATCCTTCGTAGTTTAGTTTTTAGGACTTAGCATTCTTAATTCTTATCTCTAACTCATCATATTATCTCTTCTCTTAGTGGTTTTGTAGAGGATGAAGAAAAGAAGGAAGCATAATCATCAGAAAACAGGGGAGAAAGCAGAGCAATTGCATTTCATGCATTGAGGCCACGAGCCCCACGTATAACGTGAATCACTCACGTATAAAGTGGGCTCACTGCCCATCATCATCAAAAGAAGGCAAGATCCCCACGTATAACGTGCCTCAGTCACGTATAACGTGGGCTCACTGCCCATCATCATCAAAAGAAGGCAAGAGCCCCACGTATAACGTGAATCACTCACATATAACGTGGGCTCACTGCCTCACATTCACAATTGCATTTTATATCCCACGTATGACGCCACAATTCACGTCATACATGGGGAGACACACTCATTCATACCCACTTTGACAGAGGCTACACGTTATACGTGAAGCCTCACGTCATACGTGGGGAATTCATGCATTTCAAACCCACTTTGACAGAGGCTACACGTTATACGTGAAGCCTCACGTCAAACGTGGGCATAAGTGGCTACCAACACAGAGGCACCACGTTATACGTGGTATCTTCACGTTGTACGCCAGCCCCCACAGATTCAAATTTGAATCTCAACGTTCCATATGTTGGAGGGGCCACACTCATTCAATTTTTGCATTCAATCACCATCTTTTTGCATTGATTCATCAAATCATAACCAATTTTCAGAAATTCTTGCTTGTTTTCAATAAAAGTTTGTTTCTTTTCAAGAAACCACATTTAACAAGAAGAAACTAACCACACAAAAATCTGCATCAACCCCAACCACACATTCATAGCATGCATTCATCCAATCAAGCATTGATTTTCAAGATTCCCATCAGATTTTGGAAAGATCATAATCTTGTTTTTAAAATGCATTCATCTCATCTATTCATCTCATACATTCATCAACAAATCATAGCCATTCATTCTCATCATTAAACTCTATTTAAACCCTACCTTCATGCATAACTCACACACTCATATCATTCATTCACTCTTGCTCGTTACTCTCTCTCTTTCTCACATACAATCCTTCTCTTTCTTTTCTTTCTTCATACACGTTCCATTCCTCCACTCCTTTCCCAACATTCTTTTTCTTTCTTTGCTTGGGGACAAGCAAAATCTTTAAGTTTGGTGTTGGGGGTGTGATCTTTCATTCAAAAATTCATTCACTCACACACTTCTTTCTTCTCCCCTTTTGTGATCAATGGCAGGATTATTCAACAAGAAAAGAAAAGGAAAAGCTGCAGCAGAATCAAGCAGTGAAATGCCAAGATTCAAAAGTCTCTACCATGAGGCACATTACAAAGCAAAACTCTCTGCAAGGAGGGTGCTGCCAGAAATTGCCATTGACTACAATGATGAGATCCTCTCCCCATGTGCAATGCAAATCAGAATGAGAAAGTGGGAGAAGTTCACTACTCCACTCCCAGCCGTTGGCCACAACTTGGTCAAAGAATTCTACGCCAATGCTTGGGAGCCGGACAAAGCCAAACGGAAGCCATACACTTACACATCAATGGTGCAAGGGAAAGACATCAGTTTTGCCCCTAGCGACATCAAAAGAGTGTTAAAGCTTAGGAAGAATCCATTTCCTAATGTTGGTTCTTATGAAAAAAGAAAGGCAAACAAGGATTATAGACTTGAAGAAGTGATAGAGTGTCTATGCCTTGAAGGAAGGGAATGGGTTTGCCACAAAGATGGAAGACCTCACTACTTGAGGAGGAATGACCTAGAACCCATGGCAAAAGGTTGGTATGATTTCGTCTGTAGATCTATTCTTCCTACTACCAACCATTCTGAATTGACTGTGGAGAGAGCTGTACTTATTCACTCCATCATCATTGGAGAGAATATTAATGTGGAGGAGATAATAGCTAATCAAATCTACAAGTTTGTCTATAACACAGATTTGTCATCTAGCCTCCCTTTCCCGAGCATCATTGCAGCCCTCTGCCTAGATGCAAAGAGAACCACCCTTCCGGATGACACTCTAATCCCCCAAGAGACACCAATTGTGGGGGAAGCCATGGTAAGAACAAGAGATACTAGACCAAGGCAGCCAAGGCAAGAAGTTCTCCCTCCACAACAACCACCACAAGTGCAACCACAACCACAAGTTCACCAACAGCAAGAGCTCCTTCCAAGCTTTTATGCTCACTTTGACGCCTCTATGTCACAGATTTATAAGAGGCTTGATCAACAACAAGAAGAGAGTAGGAAGAGTTTTGAAGCCATCAACTCAAGGATGGATCGCATGGATGACAAACTGAGTTTTCTATGCTATTCTAATCAGATGGTTAATGAAACAATGTACTATCCCTACCAGAACACCACAAGGCAATTTAGAGAGATGGAAGCACAAGGCGTCCCTGTGACAATAGCCAACCTGGCTATTCATAGGCAAAGGGAAGAACAGATGAATCAAGAGAGGATGAGGTATGACCAAATCCTCCAAGAAGCAGCAGCACAACAAGCAAGGGAAGAAACAAAGGCAAAGCTAGAGAAGTTGTGCCGGATTCCAAAGAAGAAGAAGAATCAGAGGAGATGCATTCAAGTGAATCCGAGGAATGGTAAGTAATAATACAAGAGAGAGTGAGAGGATCAACAAAAGGTGAGGAATTCTGTTCTCTTTTTGTCCTCTCATAATAAATATCATGTCCTTATTTGCTGCTTGTTTCTCTTCTATTAAGTCCTTGTGTCAAATTCTGTTGGTCAAGTGTCGAAGTTGAGTCTGTTTTGAATTGAATAAATGCCATGTAATCTCTTGAGTGTCATTAGGCAAAGTAAGTACTTAAATTGTTTTATGCTATAGAATGATGTAATGCTTAAATGATAACTCAATAAGAGATCTTATGTGGTTACAATTAGTGCTTTGGTTGATTGATTAGAAGTGAATTTCCTTTTGAGAAATCCTCTAGAGAGCTTATTATGTGACTTCTTCATGAAAGTTAAGAAATACTTCAATCAGTAAATTAAGAGAAAAAGGGGAAGTAATTCAATGAAATAAACTTAAGGCTTTGAGCATCAATGACTGGGAAGAAAATGGATTGAAAATAAAAACTCAAAGAGTTCTCCCATGTTATATGCTTGTGGTGCAATTATTCAAGGAAAGAGGCTTGGGTAAGTAAATCCGAGGAGTGCTTTAAACACTTGATAACTTGAGTCAACTGGTTCGGGATTATCGATTGAACACCTACTCTAAAGAGCCGCCTTGTAACAGAGCATTTAAAGTCAAGAAAAAACCCCTAATTGAAAGAAACAATGAAAAATGATTAGAGAGGAAGTAAATGAAAAGATGAAGAGGTTGCATAATGACCCTTAAGAGAGAAGACTTGAGGAATTCATCTTTTGAAAGATTGATTGAAGTATGAGAAAAGTACCATGAGGGAATCCTAAAAAATCTCAGTAGAGCAAGAGAAATTGAACCTTAAAACATATTTTGATTCTTGCTTTGCTTGAGGACAAGCAAAAGATTAAGTTTGGTGTTGTGATGCGTGTGCATCTTGGGTTATTTTTAGCTTCAATTTCTCTTAATTATTGTGATAATCTTGGTGAATTATTGTTATTAATTGATCAATCAAACAAACTTGATGTTCTTTGAGTTATGTTTATGTTTTTAGATGATTCACTAAGAGTTTTAGGTAATTGAAGACCAAATGAAGAGAGATTGAAGAGAGGAGAATGAAGCATAGAAGAAGAAGAGAATTTTGGCTAAGTATCATTGCCCACGTATAACGTGGAGAGCCACGTTATACGTGGTAATCAGAAGCCAAAAGCCCAAATTGGGCAGTAGCTACACGTTATACGTGAGCTCCCCACGTCATACGTGGGAGTTGCAGCCTCAAATGCCATTTTTTGGCAGAGAGCCCACGTATAACGTGGCTACTCACGTCATACGTGAGTGTGTGACGTCCAAAGAAGCCATTTGAGGCAGAGAGTGGACGTTATACGTACAGCCATGGCGTCATACGTGAGGAATTGTGGAAGAAGAAGCCAATTGAGGCAGAAGCCCCACGTTATACGTGGGGCAGCCACGCTATACGTGGGAGCTGAAGGGCATGCAACGTCAATTTATCAATTCCAATTCAATCCAAGTTGTTATGCCTCAATTACATTCATCAATCAAGGGCTTAATTGGAAGATTACAAGATATAATTGATTGAAGACTCAAGAGAAAAAAATAAGGACTTGTAACCATAGGAGATAAGATTAGGATTAGATAAGATTAGATTAGATTTAAATTTGACTTGATTTGTATTCAGTTTTAGAATTAGGTTAGGATATAAAAGAGAGATTCCTCTCAGCACAGAGGCAATCAATCAGATCTAGACGTTCACTTTTATTTTTTAGGTTTTAGTTTTTATCATGCAAGGCTGAACTACTCCATTGCTAAGGGTGAGGAGCTCTGTTCACCCGGCATGAGGTAGTCTTTTGTGTACATTCGTTTATCAATCTATTGAGGTATATTCAGTTATCTTCTAAGTATGATTTAATTTTCTGTTCTTCATCTCAATGGTTTAGAATCACCGAGAGGGGTTCTCTACTTGTCTAGGGCTAGATTAATAAGATCGAGAGGTCTATTAGTTTATGCTAGCTGGAAATTAGATCACATAACGATTAGGTCTAACTAGAGATAGTCAAGCTAATTGTTGTGCAACTATAATTCTGTGGGTTAAAATTGGATTAGAACTAGTTTGGATATTGTGACATGTAATCTAATCTAGGATCACTTTTGAGACTCGAAAGGGTTAGAATCGGATTCAGATCTTCATCTAGTTATTTAATTGATTGACTAAGAGATTAGCTTTTGATTAGGTTATTAGAAATTAAGTCACTAAGATATTAGGGCTTAGTTACACTAGATTCGTTGTGCTTGATAACTGAAAACCTAGAGTTGATATTCGAATGTATGCATTGGCCCTCAAGGGAAAAACATCTCCAAAGCTCTTAACATTCCATCCACTGATTTTTCATCAAGTAATTATTTCTGCACTCTTTTACTCTTATTTTCGTGCTTCATACATCATTACACTCTCAAGTTTGATTCTTAATCTGATTAGTTTAACTAAAGGATAGTATTGCTTATTCCTTTATTCCTCGTGGGAACGATACCCACTTCACCATGGTATTACTTGAACGATTCAGTATACTTGCCGAGTATCAACAATTAATCAACTTTCTTTTATTATATAACCTCTAATGACTAAGCAACCATGACCATATAACGCCAAAGATTATCTGAAATCCATGTTGGCAGTGGTAAGATTAGTCGTGGTATAGGCCTATTTCTTTTATCAGATTTCCTCTTTGTAGATTCAGATCTGCACCTTTATACTGGCTAAGATAAGTGGTATTGAATTGATACTCTCGCTCTGAAGATAGATATGTATGTTATCCTTCATTCTAGCATCAGAGTTCAGGTACATTTAACTACAAAGCTGAATTCGTTGGATTTAACTATCTGTGAATAGTTTAGAGACACTCTTATTTTTTTTTAGAAAAGTTGGGGAGATAGATCTGAATCAAGCATTTTGAGAAAGCCACCATTTGTAAAAACATCTCAAGTAAAAATATTGAAAATTGTCAATTAACAGTAATGCTGAAATACTGATTTTGTTGCTAGAATAGTTAAACAAAGTTGACTATGTTAAGACTACAAAACCATATAGTGTTGTATAGTGGATTGCTTTTTTTTTTAAGATCTTTTAATTCAAAGTTCCATTTTTTCAATCTCAGGTTGCTATATTTTGGGCTTTGTACATACCATTATTGGCATAAATTTGGTATAGACTCATGAAATATAGGATAAAGTAATTGTGTGGTGGGTTGATTCCTGTATATGGTTTTGTTTGGAGTATGCAAATTGTCTTAACCAATCCAGACCACACAAAGATATATGTGCAAGGTATTTTCATTTCATGTTATGGCATATCTGAACTATATTAACCTATAAGGGATAACTGCCTTTTTTTTTTCATCCTAGCTAAATGATTGTCTCCTATCAGTTTTTGTGAATCTGTTTAGTTTTGTGAAATGGCTAATTATAAATTTAGCTGATCAAGGTCCTGTTGTTATATCTTTATAACATTCTAATTACAGTCACCGAATTATGGTCTGTGATGTCAATGAACTAATGAAAACAAAAGCAGCATTGCCTTATATAACTAATGAACTAACTCTTTTTTTTTCTTTGATTACTTGTTATTGCAGACTCTTTAATAGGCATAGTAAATATTATAACTTACACCCCTCGACTAAAAGTGGTTTTATTAGTGTATATAATAACCTACTCACAATAAACAGACATCTGATACATCTTAAATATCCATTTCTAATCTTTGCAGGATGCAAATCTAAGGTCCACAATTTAGTCTCCGTCGGAAAGGATTATAGTTATCTTCTCTGCAATGTGAGTATACATGATATGCATATTCCTGCTGTACTTAAATCTTATTTGCTACTACTGATTTCAATCGTGAGTTATCATATTTCAAGGCGCTTTGGCACGCATCTAGCTCATAAATATATGATTAACACATCCCTCAGCATGAAAATATGCCTAAATCCCCATAAAACTCAATTACTTCTAATTTTTTCACGGTTCAGCATTATATACATTTATACAAAGACACTCCACCGACAACTGTTAAAACTTGATATAGAGGATTCATCAAGGAATGAAATTGAGAATATTTAAACTTTTATCAAATGAAAATAAATGTATGTAGATCATTGATCAGAACTTGAAAATGAGCCTAAAAAAATGGTTATCTGAGAAAGTTATAGTCATGAAATAAAACACCATAATAGCTAGATTCTGTAATGAGATATCATGTTGTGTGAATAAAAAAAATACAGATGATTACTGGAGTCATCAAGTTTGAATTGCCTGCTATGTAACATTTCTAAAGACCTCCTTGTAAACCACATTTTTTGTTTGCCCTGTTTGGTCATCATCATGTGCCAAGAGTATCCTGAGTCCACTCCTGTTTGTGACCCTAGAAGCTGCAACATACAACTGACCATGTGTGAAGACTGGTTTTTTCAACAATAATCCAACTTTAGAAAGAGACTGTCCTTGACTCTTGTCTATTGTCATTGCATATGCAACCATCAAAGGGAACTGCCTGCGCTAAAACTTGAATGGAATTCTATGATCTAATGGAGTTAGTGTCATTCTAGGGATTAGCACCTTTTCACCCTTGTTCTTTCCATTTATGCTCTGTGCTTCTATGATGTATCTGCCTAATCTTGTTATCAACAACCTTGTACCATTACAGAGTCCAGCAGAATGATCTATGTTCCTCAGTAACATGACAGGTGTTCCAATCTTAAGAGTAAGCTTGTGATTTGGAATACCAGAACACTTATTGGAATTGAGGAATTCAGGAGTGTGTATTGCTGCTAATAAATCACTGTTTGACTCAGTTGGACATGCCTTGTCAGAGCTAAAGTATGTTTTTGATCGTTTTGTGTTTAGACTCATCATGTACGTATTTATTTCATCTACATCCTTCAATGTAGGAGCAAGTATTGACCTGTCCTCTATATATTTAGGGTCTGAATTTCCATCAAATATTTCCTTGTAGATTTCTTTGCATATTGCCTCTATCGGATCATCCCAATCCTTGATCAACAGGTCTTCTGGAATTTGCACATTCTCGTAATGTTCTTTATCATCGCCTGCCCTCCCATTTCCTCCTTTGAGTATCCATTCTGCGAATTCCCTTGTCTCTGTGCTAGTTCCCCCACTGTTGTTCTGGCTAAGTCTCATGTTCCTGGTGAGGTGAGAATCTTGCATGAGTCCCATATGTAAGATGAGTTGATAGTTGCATTTATGATATCCTGCCTAGTACCCTTTGGAATGACTGGTAAAATCTGTCTGAAATCTCCTCCAAACACTATAGTCTTTCCACCAAAGGGAAGATCATCACTATTAGGATTCTTGAACCTCAAGATGTCCCTCATGGTTCTGTCCAATGCTTCTATACAAAACTTGTTCACCATTGGAGCTTCATTCCATATTATAAGTTTAGTTTTAATTAGAAGTTCTGCCAATGGACTTCCTTGCTTTATGTTGCAAGTGGAATATTCATCAAGATTGAGGGGAATTGCAAAGCGGGAGTGAGCAGTTCTACCACTGGGTAACAACAAAGATGCTATACCACTCGATGCAACAGTCAACACAATCTGTCCTCTTGATCTAATGGATGCAGCCAATGCTTTCCATAAAAATGTCTTCCTCGTTCCACCATAACCATAAAGGAAGAAGACACCACCTCCCCTACTCTCAACAACCTCTATTATTTTGTCATAAACAGCTCTTTGCTCCGCTGTCATCTGCTGTAGGTAAACCAATAGCTCATCGGCTAGCTTTCGCCTATCATAAGCCATTTCATCCATGATCAGCTTATTGAGTCTACTGCCATAAAAGGCAGTCAAACCTTCATCTGTCATAAGCGTTGGCATTCCAGGAAAATCCCTCAATGTTCGATTGTAGCTCCTCAGCATGTCTTCTATGAGTATTAGAGTGATGTTGTCTATTTCTTGTTGGTCAAGATTTAAACCTGCAAAAAACATAGCAACCTTAAAATATTATACAAAGTTGAAAGATATATTATTGCTTCAAATATTTTAAGATGACGATTGTTTATTTAGGAGAACTCCGCTTCTCTGGTTATGATATTTAATTCGCACCCCAACCAATACTAACCCTCTATATTCTGCAACTCTATGAAGCAGTTGTCCAAGCAATCCAGCTCAGGTTAGACTAAAGCCTAGATGTTACCTTACTAAGCGTCAAATAAGTCTCTCCATAAAACTATATTAAATAGTGATTAGTCATAATAAATATATTGCTCCCAAGGGGGCGTAGTGTTCTGATGCCTTTCTAATAGAGGAAGCTTAGCAATCCTTGAATCCATACTACTCTTTCATGATGGACATTTTTCTTGCTAATTAAAAAACCAAGACATAGCTCAAGTTATATTCAAACTACATGTAGCATATAGAGAAACCCCAGTTTTTTTAATCTATTTGAAAAAACCTTATGTTTTTTGATCATGCAGATAATGGTACTCTATTTTTTTTTATAGTTTTTGTTCAATTCTTGGGATAAAGTTACCTTTAACCACCCTAGTTGTACAAATACACTTCATCATATATGGGATGGGATCTATACGGAAAAGTGCTCCTTTTTGTTTTATTCAAAGAAACCATCTAACATAGTTTGAGAAAATATTAGTTTGAGAAATCTTT
Organism: Stylosanthes scabra; assembly: GCA_036250425.1. Taxonomy (NCBI): domain Eukaryota; kingdom Viridiplantae; phylum Streptophyta; class Magnoliopsida; order Fabales; family Fabaceae; genus Stylosanthes; species Stylosanthes scabra. The sequence goes on from JASCZI010000040.1 coordinate 142,283, forward strand.
TATTCTATGAGTATTAGAGTGGTGTTGTCTATTTCTTCCTGTTCAAGATTTAAACCCGAAATAAACATAGCAAACTGAATATAGTAATCAAATTTAAAAGCTATAATATTTAGAAAAAGAGTTTGAGATGAAAATTACTTGGGTTGTGAAGCATCCTTCTTTGTCGGTACAGAATATCTTCACCCAATAACACATGTGACTTTTCCCATACGTGCTCGGGTCGTTCCATTGAAGTTGAAAACAGCAGTGCTGCAAATAGTCTCCTGAGGTATACACTGGAAGCCCAGTGACTTGCCTCCGCAACTGCATCAATGTACTCTCTATCATCGTCCAGCAGTCCCCTTGCGTAGCAAGCTTCTCTAAAAGATTGGTATAGAACTCCATGAACTGTCCGAATATCCTCGTATTAAGTAGGACCCGTCACAAAATTAAGTAGCAACCTCAGATAATAGTTTTCACCTGATCCTGGGGGGACATAAAATATCCTCCCTATCACATTACCCAATTTTCGGGGCATCCACTTCCTTTTGGTTGGATTCTACACAAACTTGGAAGGTATTTTAGAATATGTCACCGTCTGAGCATCGGTGTTGGTCATGTTTAGAATAAAACATTGCAAGAACATTGATTCCTTAACAGATTCCTTCCTTGCAACCTTATCAAGTGGCTGAGTGTCTTCGAAGATAACATTCTGTTCGTCTGGTAAGTGGAAGCCTAATCTAACAACTGATGGATCCCTGTAGTGTATATTCAAGGCAAATATTCTCCATGCAGCCTCACATGGGGAGATGTACCTGCAGTCATAAAACATGCTGATTTTCATCATAATCATATGCTTCGGTATCGTCCGTTGTAACTCTGTAGAAGGATGCTGTAACCCAATCATGGCCCTTATTAACATACTTGAACAAATATTTGATTGACCTTGACTGATTGCACCATTCAACATTTATATGGGTACCATATCTCTTTAGCAGGAACTTGTTGTGTGGCACAACCCATCTGTTGTCAAGTTCAATACCGGATTTTGTTATTACTCTGCCGTTGTCCCTTCTTCTATACACAGGATATCCATCCTCATCTATTGTTGTTGAGTCAACAAATTTCTTGGGAAAATGTCTAATGCATTTACCCTCTTCCATGCACGGTGATTCTGGCCTAACCGGACCACACGGACCATGTATCATGTGTTTCTCAACAACATCAAAGTACTCAGGATCTTCGTCCTTATCTGGGATCTCGGCAGATATAATCCTGTCTATGTCCTCTGGTGTTGGATATTTGTCATCATGATGCAAAAACAACAGAATGTGTGCATGTGGAAGGCCACGTTTCTGGAACTCAATCGTATAAACGACTGAAAACAAAATTAAGTTAGTATAAAAACATCAAATAGTGAAGTTCAAAATGATTATGAATTTAATTTTGTTAATTTATCATACTATAGTTATAGCACGGAACCATGTAACTGGTTAATGCATTGAAAGCTTTAGGTGGAAAATAGGCAGTTTAAGTGTGTTATGCAGCAAGATGAAGGAATTATACAATAGGACACCTGCAATGACTCGGCCAAATACTTCATTAGACCTTATGTCTTTGATCAAAGTATCTAATTTTGCTTTGAATGCCCGACAAATCATGTCTGGCCGGTCCTCAGAATTCAATTCCCTACTCTTGAAGAAATCTTCAAGCTCCGGCCACTTTGGGTTGCAGGTAAAAGTAATAAATAAGTCAGGATACCCAACTACTCTACATATAGCCATTACATCCTAGTAATTCTGAATCATATATCGAGGTCCTTCGGTGAATGAAGAAGGAAGTACTATGCGTTTTCTACACGCTGAGGGTGTGGTTTCGTCGCTCAATACAGCCTCTTTAATCTCTTTGTACATGTCAGATCTTAGCTTTGTTTGGTCCAGTCGAATGTAGTTAAGCCGTGCTGACTCTATTGTAGCATATCCATCCACAATAAATTGTTGAAATATTCTCCTAGAGTACAACAAAGGTGAACCATCTGCCAACCTTTCTTGTATCCTGAATGCAAACCAATCCCTCATAGTCATGTTCTGACGCCCATTTTCAGAAGAACACCGTACTCTGTTGAAAGGTATTTCCTCCTTGAAGCCGTCTTCTCCGTGTGGAAATAATAAGGGATACTGCAGTGGCATATAAGAGGGATTAAGCTAGCTGATGTGCTGGAGTCTACCAGTCTGCGTTTTTACAATGATATCACGCTCATTTTTGTCCATGTCAAAGTCCCCTACTATTAATGCAGCCACCTCATCGGTAGTTGGCAAATTGTATCTCCTACCATCCCTCTGACGCTTACCGAGGAGCCTTAGTCTAACTCCATTATTGCTGTTTCTTGTTATTGAATCCTTAGCCATTCGAAAAGCCTTGACCAATACATTCCTTTCATCTAGCATTTGCTTTAATTCTTGAACAATCTCAGCATGTGTTTGGCTGCCATCCTCACCCCTGTAATGTTGGTTAACATATAAGAATAATCACATGACTAAGTTGATTAGGAACATTATTTATTTGTATGGAATGATCAGTTTGTACCCCCATATTTTGGAGAAACTAAAGATTTAAGGGATGATACTGTTTGCATGTATTGTTATATTTTATTTTTACCTAACAGCTTGAATCCTGTTTTGCACCTCATTGTGTGTGTCATATATGTATAGCTGAGCAAATTTTGCGACAGTTCCTGATGCAAGTAATAGGCTTCCCATCAAATGGTAGTTTTCTCCAGATAGTATGAATGTAGGAGGCCCCCGCGAATTAGAACCACGCCGCTCAATCTTGGCTCCTATTGATGTGAACTGAAACATGCTATTGTATGATCGGATATTGTCTCTGAAATGCTTGCTCCTGGAGCAATTCCCAAACAACATGTTTATAATGGTGTTGGGGCCTTTTGTAGGTGTGGTATCTCTACCTTACCACCCCTGCAACACAACGTGAATTTTGCCTCCTCTGATTCTCTACCTTTACATGTTCTTTCACAATACCAAAACAATGCACCACAGTGCTGGCACTCATACATTGCATCTCCCATATGGCAATATTCTGCAATGTACCAATGATTAAGTTATTTCACGATTAGATCACATTGTGTAGTAAATTAACTTTAAAAAAGAATGACTCTTAATACTATATTAAAGAAAACCCATCGCTAGTTGGTTGATCAATTGTGTGAGTCTGCAATGTTGCTGCTTTCCTCCGCTTTCTTCCTGCATTCATAAGTGAAGTATTGATACCTGACAGAGTTCTTATTACAGCTTATATGCAGGTTGATTTACTACAACTATATAAAGAGATGGAGTGTGAAAGGAAAACCTGCTCCCTGGAGATTAGCCGGTTGATGATCTCGTGCAAGTACGGCGTTATTCCCTTCAGAAATGGTTAGTAAATAAATTAGTATGGATCCATTTATTTATGTATGCATGCTTAGCAAATATGTGATTGAATGTAGTGTGTTATGCTAAGTTACAAATTATAAACGACCTACACGAATGAACCATATAAGAAACTAAAAATTACCTAATGATGATCTCTTCCTTCCTCGTGGAGTAATACTTCTAAGCACTGAGGTTCCTTCCCTTATAGCTCTACTTCTATTTCTCGATGATAAATTAGCTGTTTGAAGTTAAAAATCGGTAAAAACATAAGCACTACTTACTCATGTCAGTAAGGATAATGTAATTCACGAAGAAAAGTGAGTCATGTGTCTAGCTACCCGCTCGAACATTCTTATGGCTGGATTCTGCTTTATTGTATTGAGAAAGCTCTGCAGTGTTTTCATCGGATGGAATTTGATCGAAATCTAGCACAGTTATAGGAGTGTCACTGGGCAATATCGAATTATCATTGATGTTGCCTTTCGTGTTTGCTGCACGATTGACGTTAATTATAGACTGAACTTGAATGAGTATAAGATAATAATTTTTAAACCGGCAGTAATGCATTATACCCTTTAGAACCAATATAATGCACATATCCATTGTAACTATTTGTAAGGCACATAAGGTTATGTATTTGGCACAGTAAAATGATAACTAAATTAACATTTATTTGAAAAAAGGCATTCACAATAACTCTTCAGAACCAATATAATGCACATATCCATTGTAACTATTTGTAAGGCATATAAGGTTATCTAAATAAGCAGTAGAATGATAACTAAATTAACATTTGTTTGAACTTCCACATTCACTATAAGTTACGCATATTTTTTCATCAAACAAACCAACCTAGTAACTTTGAGAATTACCTGGTGAAGCTCTTTTTCTTCTTTGCGGAGCAGTCCTTCTAATTATGGCAGCTCGTTTCCTTCTGGCTCTCCTACTATCCTTCGCAGAAGTATTTTCTGTTAACCCAATAAGTTTGTTTAAAACTTTTAATCGATATAGTAGTTGGGCGACTAATATTTTAATTAATCAGCAGAGAGGATTCCCAAGCCAATTTACCTGCTGAACCATGATTAGTATTTGGTTCTGGTGTATTAGTTTCAGAAACCTCATTCGAATTTCTAGGGGATGGGATTGAGTCAATATCTAGCACGGATATAGGAGTAATGTTGGGCAGTATGGAGTTTTCACCTGCCTTGGTTGGAGTTTTTCCTGTGTTTAAAAAATTATGTACAGTTAACTTGAATACATAACTTCAACACTGATTTCACGGTAATGTAAAGTTCACACCTGAGTTGTTATGGCAGATTTCTGATGCTTCTATACTTTTCTCCAACTCTCCACATGTTTCCCTTCTAGCTTGTTTTCCCTTTTCCGCTGAAACACAACTTCCTTATGTAAGAAAAGAACAATTATTTATATAAAAAGAATGACTCCGATGAAATGTAGCATTTGGAGTAAAAATGCATAAGGAATATAATATCTTTTCACCTGCAGACTTTGAATGATTGTTATCTAACTAGTAAAGCGGTTCCCCAAATGATATTCTCCTTTTCCTCCCTATTGGGTAAGTGTCATGCACTTGCAATCCAGTTCTTCCCTGTTGATGATTATCTTTGATGTTTTCTTTGCCAGCATTGTGTATTGCTGATGAATGGATATTGTTTACACAAACATGAATCCCTGAGGCAAAAAGGAACATATATTATCAAAGTCCGTTAAAAATGGCCTTGTTATGCATTGCTTTTAAATAACATTCATAGCAAACCACTCATCTGAAAAATGAGCATAGCTTGTTAAAACTGGTATTAGGCTGCCAATTGTTATATCGTGCCTACCATCCGTAACTTCTTGCAGAGGCCTCCTTGTAGATGTTGGTAGACCATTGCCTACTAAAGAAGTTTTTGCATTCAGTTTCTTCTCCTGAATGATTGACTTCCGTTTAGCTCTTGCTTGAGAGCAAGCACCGCTGTCCATTTGGGTTGCTTCCTTCCTAAAGTATTAGTTAGACAGCTTTTATGTTTGTAACTGATGTTTGTGTCTCCTGTGCTTCCAAGAATAGTCCCCTAATTCCCCATAAGGGTCATTTTGGACAAAAGACATTTGGTTTTAGGAGGAAAAAAGAAATCATGAGGTAAAATGTAATTTTATTGCTATCTCAAGACTAAAAAGTGGTTTAACAATTTAGTTTGGTCTGAATTTAACTAAAAATCACAAGAAGTCATTTTGGACAGATTCATTGTTTATCAATGTTGGAATTATTTTAGGTAAGTAATCAATGTTAACGGTTGGTCACCTTAGCTGGGATGTGTAAGCATTTTTTAGGTTAAGAAAAATACATAATTAAGGTATACTGAATAAATGAACTATGTTTCTTAATTACTTGTCAGGCCATATTTTAACGAATCAGAAATTATCTTGGAGTTGAATTTTTTGTCTGATAAACGTGTATTAATGGTTTGACTTTATTATACATCAAATATTTATTGTCCCGATTTCATCTTAATATAATGTTGTTAGATTTTCGATATAATTAATGATATTGATTAATTATCTTAGAAGTTAATATTTTTCGTTTAACTCCATGTTGACATTAATATTTAAAAAGGGTAAACTTCATGGCATACCTAATCACCTGTTATTTACAAATCTAGATTTGAAATGATATTTATGATGTAAAAAGTAAAAAATCAATACGACTAATCCATCAATAATAGTCTTCATTTTCAATATAATAAATAAACATAACCTTTGGATGAGGAATGCATCCCCCAACACCAGGAAAATAGCAATTCAATACACTCATTCACATGGCTTTGATTAGGCATGTAGACATAAACCATGCTGCAACTATAGTGATCCTAATGAACAGCTAACATCAGAGCAGGCGCAACTAAACAAAAGAAATAGAATTACTCTTATAAAAACCTTAAATAGATACTAAAAGATAAAACCTCTCCCTGGATAGGATTTGGTTTAATTTTTCCAAATTCATGCACTACACTTCTTCTCTCATGCAGCTGGCAGATACCCAAATCAATCCCGATTCTGTTGTTTTGGATCATACAAACTCTCTGAGTGGATTGTTATGGTCTTCAAGCATAGTGTTAACTATGTTACAATATGTATAAGTTCATTGATTAGGTTTTGATGAATGACAAACATTGAAGTTGAGGATAAGCATTGAAGGAAAGCAAACAACGACAAGAAAACGAAGTCCGCAACATTGAAGACGGTTTAGTATCTTAGGACTTAGGTAATTATCTTGTCAAGAACCAAAGTTTATTATCTCTCTCACACACACACAATTAAAAAGTGTTTTACAAATCTTTTTCAAAAAGGTTTTTATGTTACAAAGTGTTTTTATAAAGATATATAGCCTAAGAGGTTTCTAAAATATGTTTTTAATGTTATATGATCATACAAAACAAGTTTTATATATTAGAAACCTTTGCAAGATGGTTTAGACACGTTTTTATGTGTTTTTGGACCATCTGCATCGATGCAGATCCCTTAACGTCACTACGTAAGGGATTTTGCAAAAGTTGCATCGATGCAAAGGAGACTGCATCGATGCAAGGAGCCAAAAATCCAAAAATTTGGCTCAACGGCTACATCTGCATCGATGCAGTAGTAGGTGCATCGATGCAGAAGTGCAGAAAATGCCCATAACAGCTAGTTTTGACAAAATGGCTCCATTCCACATACTCCCCAACGTCTCTAAGGTTTGGGAAGTCTATAAATTGATTGTTTTGAGCCTCATTTTATACACAACATCAATTCTAAGTATTCTTATGCTTATACTTCAATTTCTACATAATTTTAAAATGATTTTTTCACATATTTGAGAGATAACCAAAGATTGGTTCATAGAGCTTCAATTGTATTCATCTACTCTATTTTGAGAGTTGTAATTCTTTCTCTACACCAATTATTGTATTCTATATTTTGAGTGATCTTAGAGTGTGATTCTCTAAGGGTGTGAGCTTTGATAAACACTATAGTCGGTGAGGATACTAAGATAAACACTCAAGGGAAAATCTTGAAGTTGGGATACTTCGAGTGGAGTGGGTTAGTCGTTGGTGATCAAGATACCGTGAGGTGTTAGATTCAAGTGCT
>JASCZI010000040.1:149949-186611 GCA_036250425.1 Stylosanthes scabra
GCGATTGAGAAAGAGTGGACGTAGGCAAGGATTGTGCCGAACCACTATATATCGTTGTGTATTATCTCTCTAAACTCAATCTCTTTTATATTCTTGTTATTTATATTTATACAAGTGCTCTTGGAAAGTAAAAGCTCCTTATAAGTACTTAAGAAGTGGCTTAAGTCCTTGGAAAAATACTAGTACAAGCATTTGAGTCATTTATATTCAAAGTAATTTACGTTTCCGCAAAAATTTATCATTGTTGTATAGATACTCAATTCACCCCCCTCTTGAGTATCCCTGCTTATTGACTAACAATTGGCATCAGAGCTTAACTCTCTGAAAAGCTTAACAGTTTGAGAGTGTAAATCATGGAAGGGCCAAGCACGAGTTACAACATCTATGCAAGCGAAGGACATTCACCCGTTCATCCACTACTCTTTGATGGTACAAACTATTCTTATTGGAAGAATAGAATGAGAGTATGGATTCGTGCACAAGATGTAAGGATTTGGAAAATTATTGAAGAAGGAGATCAAATTCCAACAAAGAAGATAATTCAAAAGGTAAATGGCAAAGATGTAGAAATAGAAGTTCTCAAGCCAAAAACCAAATGGACAAATGAAGATTTGAAGAAAATATCATCAAATGATAAAGCGATAAATTTTATTCATGGTGCACTTACACAAGATGTCTACATGATAATTTCTTCATGTGAAACCGCAGAAGAAATATGGGACAAACTCAATGTCACATATGAAGAAGATAAGAAACATAAGGCGTATGTTTCAAAGGAAAATGAAGATGATTCCTCCACCTCCTCTAATGAAGACAAAGACGCCAACATTTGTCTCATAGCAAATAAAATTGAGGTAAATGATTCTAACTCTTCTAATAGTGAATTACAAGATGCATATGATAAATTATTAGAAGAGTTTGTTAAACTTACCCAAGAACATTCTTTTAAAAAGAAAAAGAATATGGAGTTACAAAAGGAAAATGAGTTTTTGAAAAATAAAAATATAACTCTTGGGAAAGTTAAAACCGATTCTACTAATGATACATGCAAATCTTGTGAGAATCATATTAATGAAATTGAAATTCTTAAGAGTAGCTTAGCTAAATTTAATGAATCATCTAAGAACTTAGATAAGATTTTAAGTAGCCAAAAGCATGTCAATGATAGAGAAGGTGTTGGCTATAATATAAACAATGCTAGTACTTCTAAAATTGAACATAAAAAGATTAAGAAACCTATTAGACAACCTCAAGCTCAAAAGGCTAACAAGGTTAGAAATTAAACTAATAGGCAACTTCCTCAATATACATCATATCATAATCATAATCAAAATGCATATAAACAATTCTTTAGGCAACCATATAGCAAAATGTCTAGGATGTATAATCCGCATGTGACATGTCATTATTGTAACAAAGTAGGACATATTGCACCCGTTTGTTTTACAAAGATTAGGCATATGAGTTATCATAGCCAAAATATGAGATTGGATTTATATGGGCACTTTGCTCATTCTAACCCCCAAGGACCCAAATTCATGTGGGTACCAAAAATACAATTTTAATTGTTTTGTAGGTACTTTTCCTAAAATAAGCAAAATCAATGATAAGACGATTAAAAGGACATAACAAGAAATATCTATGGATTTGCAAAATTAAGGGGGAAGATTAATGCTATGAAGTGATATCAAGTGATAAGTGACATAGCAAGGATAGCTATGATCAGTAACAAGTGGCATCAAAGAGCTCAAATAGGTTTGTTTTGATGAATGACTTAAATAGGCTTGGTACACCTATTAAGACATTCTTATTTGATTTCTATGTTTCATACATCTTATGGTATAAATGCCAAAAAGGGGGAAACATTTTTGAATATCCTCTTCCTTTCTTTTTGCTAATGACAAAGGGGGAAAAGGAATGTTTTAAGGATATATTATGTTTTGAGAATATATGTTGCTTTGGAAATAAATTTATTTTTTTGTTTATATGAATATTGGTATGCACCCTTTTAGGGGGAATAACGCATAAGTTTAGGGGGAACTTTTGCATTGTTTTTACAACTAAATATTCATATCCTCAAAATGTTTGTCATTATCAAAAATGGGGAAATTGTTAACCATGTTACAATATGTATAAGTTCATTGATTAGGTTTTGATGAATGACAAATATTGAAGTTGAGGATAAGCATTGAAGGCAAGCAAACAACGACAAGAAAACGAAGTCCGCAACATTAAAGACGGTTTATTATCTTAGGACTTAGGTAATTATCTTGCCAGGAACCAAAGTTTATTATCTCTCTTACACACACAATTAAAAAGTGTTTTACAAATCTTTTTCAAATAGGTTTTTATGTTACAAAGTGTTTTTATAAAGATATATAGCCTAAGAGGTTTCTAAAATATGTTTTTAATGTTATATGATCATACAAAACAAGTTTTATATGTTATAAACCTTTGCAAGATGGTTTAGACACATTTTTATGTGTTTTTGGACCATCTGCATCGATGCAATGATGCCTGCATCGATGCAAATCCCTTAACGTCACTACGTAAGGGATTTTGCAAAAGTTGCATCGATGCAAAGGAGACTGCATCGATGCAAGGAGCCAAAAATTCAAAAATTTGGCTCAACGGCTATATCTGCATCGATGCAGTAGTAGGTGCATCGATGCAGAAGTGCAAAAAATGCCCATAACGGCTAGTTTTGACAAAATGGCTCCATTCCACTTACTCCCCAACGTCTCTAAGGTTTGGGAAGTCTATAAATTGATTGTTTTGAGCCTCATTTCATACAGAACATCAATTCTAAGTATTCTTGTGCTTATACTTCAATTTCTACATAATTTCAAAGTGATTTTTGCACATATTTGAGAGATAACCAAAGATTGGTTCATAGAGCTTCAATTGTATTCATCTACTCTATTTTGAGAGTTGTAATTCTTTCTCTACACCAATTATTGTATTCTATATTTTGAGTGATCTTAGAGTGTGATTCTCTAAGGGTATGAGCGTTGATAAACACTATAGTCGGCGAGGATACCAAGATAAACACTCAAGGGAAAATCTTGAAGTTGGGATACTTCTAGTGGAGTGAGTTAGTCGTTGGTGATCAAGATACAGTGAGGTGTTAGATTCAGGTGCTCTTGTTGTAAAGGTTTATCAAGCACCTTGAAGCTTGGTGGTTTAGTGGAACTTCTCAATTGCGATTGAGAAAGAGTGGACGTAGGCAAGGATTGTGTCGAACCACTATATATCGTTGTGTATTATCTCTCTAAACTCAATCTCTTTTATATTCTTGTTATTTATATTTATACAAGTGCTCTTGGAAAGTAAAAGCTCCTTATAAGTACTTAAGTAGTGGCTTAAGTCCTTGGAAAAATACTAGTACAAGCATTTGAGTCATTTATATTCAAAGTAATTTACGTTTCCGCGAAAATTTATCATTGTTTTATAGATACTCAATTCACTCCCCTCTTGAGTATCCGTGCTTATTGATTAACACATAGTTCCTCTTGCCAGGAGTTGTGCAGCAGCTGCTCAACTTGAGTAGTCTTGTACTTCAGCATGGTAATCCAAAGTTCAGTCCTATGAGTGTCGTTGCCAACAGCAAAACCACCGCTGCACTCCAGGACTGATATGATGTCCTTTCCAATGAAGACAGAAGGGCAAAGCGGAATACCAAGACCCCTCACATTGATCATCTTCACCCAATTAAGTCCATCTCGACCTTGTTGAACCAGCTGCCAAACTTGAATACTTCTATTGACCCAAACGTTCTGGTACAAAATGAACCCAACACCGTCGTTAAAATCAATCAACGAATGGTAGGTTGTCTTGGCCCTCTCTGGGATAAGTGTGTCAAACCAGGTCATGTTCTCCATATCAAAAATTGCAACATGAGTTGGTTGTAGCTGTTGAACGCCTCCCCAACCCAACCAATGCACATATCCCTTCTGACCAACTGATTTAGGACCTAGCCGCTCTATAGTGGAGTCTATAAAACCTCTGTTGTTCCAGCCTTTTCCCCAAGAATCGTATAAGCTCCAGCGAAATCTTTTTGTGGTGTGGTTACATTTGAAAATGTGAACAATGCTATGTTCCATAGAGTCTTCCAGATAACCAAAACTGAATACAGAAGTAGAGAAACAACAATGTCCGTGTGTGTCGTCTGGAATTAGCTGTTCCCTTTCGATCAGTGGGTTCCATAGCAGAATGGTCGAGTTTCTTTCACCCACAAAACTTCTAATGCAAATGACTCCATGGTCGCTGCCGACAACAACATGGTTGTAATACCCCAATAGACTCCTTGGAACAACCATATTCATCTGATCCTTCTTGTCAACATTATACTAAACTAAAAATTAGAGAGTTGGTCTGTTGGAGGATAACCCATTCCAACAATGAGACTTCTGGTATGGTTGCGACTTTCATTGTAGTTCTCCATCAAAAAAAGGGAGGATTGTAGCTTGAAATTCCAAGCTGTGCTAAGCAGCTTGCATCTTGCAATAACTTTGGGCTCTGCCTTCACAAGTATCTTCCACAATAATTTGTCGGTCATGTGAGGGAGTCTGAAGTTCTGAGGAGGAATGTCACTCATTTTCTTGAAGTTTTTGATTCTTTAACTTAAAATCTCACTTTCTTAATTATCTTCTCGACGGAAATCCTCCTCCTTTAAAAAAGGATTTGTGTTTCAAAGATAAAATGGGTATCATGAATGAGACAAAAAAGATGTCAGCCCAAATAATATTTAACTCATGATAAAACATAAACCAAAAAAATATTAGAATTTGGTAACAGAGTGTTTCTGTACCATACAATAACCATGGGATTCCCTTTTTCCTGAGCTTTTTAATTTTTTAAATGGTCTATGGCTTTGCTTGTGTTAAAAGAAATAAGTCATGAACATTATGCTTTATTTGGCACAACTTTTTTTTTATCATGATTTGGGAAATGTCAGATGTCTTACACCTTTCTTAGATTGCTTCATTAGAAGGGATAATTTGAAGATGTCAACATTGATTTTACGAATCTCAATGGTGTTAGCCATTTTATATTTTTTTTAAGTTTGAAAAAAGGGAATCCCATGCTTTCTGCCACAGAATTATACCCATTGACCAGCTTAGCTTACTTCCATTAGCATTGTTCTGGGCATTTTCAAACAATTTTAATAAGTTGTGTTGTAGCTCTGAATGTCACATGTTTTAAGGGGTTATGTACTAATCCAACATCCAGATTATAATCCCCTTAATATGGTTTTGAACTGTTAGCTTGACATGGATAAAAATAAGGGTTACATATTTCAGAATCATATATTAAAGATACACGTGAAATGTGGAAATAAATATACAATATACTTATTTGGTTAATACCACTCCTATTTTTAAAGAGTTTTTGAATAGCATAGGGTAGTTAACTGCTTCCTTTATTTGTTATTTAATGTGAATGCAAAGGCTGGTTACCTGCTTTGTACTTGTTGTCAACCTTATTCTCATCCTTGGTATGCTTGAACATCCGAGGCATAGTCTTTGAAAGAATAGTGCTTTCTTTTAAAATTATTCTTTTGTAAATGCATAGGCTTCAACAATTGAGTTTGGTTTATCAATTAGAGTATTCTTCAATTACTTACAACTTACAAACCCAGCACTGCTTCATAAGGTTTAGATAATTACTCAGTTAAGCCATATATGATATGGTCAACATTTCCACAATTCATACTTATGCCGATATGTTTTTTACTTGTAAAAGGTTGCTGGAACGATTAACTTATTCCAATTTATTGCCAAATAAGTTTAAACTACCCAGAGCCACTAACTCTTTCCTATATTTTGGTTGAAGAATTAATTTAAGACATCTCAATCTCACAAGTAAGAACACTCTGAGATACAATACACACAGAAATAAACAATGTATACTTACATTGTCGATTACTATTGAATTAAACACATAATTAGTGCAGGCTAACTCGATGCAGGATCTAGGATTAAACATTGTCGCTCCAAAAAAGATAAACTAAGAAAAAAATCGATACATCTAATATTGATTATCTCTAAAATTTGCAAGCTACGTGATCACTCAATGGCTGGTATGTCATCTCCGAGGAAGAGGCTATCACAGTGAAGTATCATAGTCTTCACAGCAACATTAATCTTCCAGCTTTGGGACATCAAATCCTCAGGCCTATCCTTGTCGTGATCATGCTTAGAGATAATCACGCCTGTTCTTTGAGAGGCATTGGAACAGCCAAATCTTGCGTGAGCTTCTGTAATAGAGAATATGTCTTCACCAATGACAATAGTTGGATTGTACATGAGACCAGTGCCTGATAATCATCTTCTCCCACATGATGGTGTCTTCATCATAACTGTTGAGTCTCCACAAATGCACCAGGATACCAAGTTCCACCTTTGTCTGAGTAAGAAACCCCACGTCTCCATGGATATTTGTAAGGACATGATGGTCTGCCTTAGCCTCGGATGGGACATTTGTTTCGTAGAATTTGTTGACGCTCATATCAAGGGATATAACCATGAGTAGATCGTCAAGTTCGTCACCACCCCAGCCGATCCAATACACCACTCCCTTTTCCACGACATTATCAGGATCGAGCTTTGAAACGGAGCTATTGAATGACATAGACTTGCTCCAAGAAATCTTCTTGGGATGGAAAATACTCCACCTGATTTGAGTATCTCGAAAATTCCTCTTGTACACATGGACAAAACGGTAATCCATGGAGTCCTTGAGGAAACCAAATGAATAGAGGCAGACATCATAGTTGGTATGCTTGGACGTTTTTACTGGGGCACACTTCGTTTTATTAGTAAGGGGATTCCATAACATAAGCCTTGAAGGGTGTGGAGGTCGATTAATTTCGAGGCATATGACTCCATGGTCAGCCCCCACCATGCTATACCTCGCTTGGTTAATGAGGATGGGGATATTCAACTGTGCTTGAGTTATGTTCTCCAAAACATATTTAAAAAACCATTCAGAATTACTATTGCCTTGATTTCTACCGACTCCAAGTATGGCATTGCATCTCTTGAAGTTGTTCACCTCCCAGTGTTGCATCACAAACTTGGGGGACTTCAGCTGCATGTCCCATGCTCTGCTCAGAGCACGACATCTACCGACGGTTTTAGCATCTGACTTGACAAATATTTTCCAGAGCAACTCGGTGGGAAAGTGATGGGAATGATCATCCATGATGATTCTTTTTTTAGGAGAGCTCCCTTCTCTATTTTTCTCATGTCTTTGGCCCATCAACTAATACTAACCCCATATATTCTGCAACTAATACTCCATTCTCTGGTTTTGCTCCTATTATTAGCCCCTAATTGTTTAAATTTATTTAAGAAAAAACCTTATGCTTTTTAATCATGCATGTAAGTATACTTTTTTTCTTGGAGGTTGCATCATCTTGGGACTAATCTATTTTTAACCACCCTAGTTGTACAAATATTTTAATCATATATGGGGTCATAAGGGAGAAGTGCACTTTTTTATTTAATTTAAAGAAACCATGTAACATACTTTGAGAAAATCTTAGCAGAAAATACGGTTATTTAAACCCAAAAGATCAAACTTCCATACTTTTAACAGATATAGTAGTTGAGAAAACATGTAACATAGTTTGAGTAATCGATGGAGAAAATACATAGTTTGAGAAAAATTAATAGGTAGCCCTTCAGAGCTTCGAATATAAGGACATGTAAAAGCATGGATTAGGTAGAAAGTGATCATTTCGACTATCTTTCTTATGAATATATTAAAGAATTGGTCAATGTTGTTTATATTATCAAAATAGACATCACCATTATTTGCTTGTTTCTAATACGTTGTGCTATTTTAATCTAATAACAATTACTAAATGCAAGAGCCACAAAACATACAACGTTGCTTTATTATGGAAAAAGTAACTAAAATCACTTGAACCCAAGTTAAATGCTTAAGATGTCTAATATCTGAAATGGCATAATTTCAAAACTCTACATCTGCCCATGTTATTCCATTGAGATTGAAGACATCTTAAGCCTCTTTTTGGCTAAGAGGGCCCCTTAGAACTATTTTGAATATGGAACTATTTTGAGTATGAAATTCAAAGAAAACTTTTTTACATTGTCGAGGGCCCTTTGAACTATTTTGAGTATGAATCTTTCCTGGCGTTGTAAAAGTTCTTTATCGTGTGTGAGCTGGTCCCTAGAAATTTTACATATATTTTGAGGTCCAGTGCCTTCTAATTACTTTCAAGCTTCTCCTTATATATTCAAAGATGATTAAGTAAATTAATTAGTTTAAAAATGAAGGGTATTAAACTCCATCAATGATTGATTTGGTTTTATAAAAAATTTCGAGCTTTAACAAATACTAATTAAATGTTCTTATTAACTCATATTCTGTTAGCAAGGTGACATTTTTTGTTTTATTTATTCATGAAGAAAAATAGTATTTGTTAAATCCTAAAGCAGGATACACCTGCTTGGGATAATAGCGATTTTAGTCAACATTTATTAAAGCTCCCTTACACCACAAGCTAGGTAGCAAAAAAGACAAATCCTACAATTTGGGACCTAGGAACATAGCCCAATGACACTAAACCCCAATTGTCAAGTAGTATCTTCTTTTGGTGTGGCATAGCTCCATGCTTTTGGTACCTCCACAACTAATGTAGCATGGTTTGAGAAATATGAGACTGATTTGTTTTAATACATACTGCTCAGCCATGAATCATTACTTTAGCATTCAGAAAGAAGCTTTTTAGGAGGTCTCTACCAGGGGTTCAAATATATGTAGCAATTGGATCTATGTGTTTTAAAAATTTTCAAAAATGGATGAACTCTATAAATTCTATTTGTATTATATAAATTGCCTGAGCAAAATTGGATGGAGGGATTAATCTTCAGATGGAGTGTACATTTTCAATAAATGGCATGTCAAAAACTTGAACCCCTATTATTATTGTATATATACCACGCCTAGGCACCACTTACATGTGTGATCTTTATTAATTGTCATAAACCTCTATTAGGTTTACTTATTCAAAATATGTTATATATCTTCGTGTAAGAAACTATCAAATATCAAACCACTTTTTACATTTAAAAAAAAAAAGAATCAAATCTTTTCTTATGATTCACAAAGAGCTATATATCCAAAAAGGAGTATAAACATATCTGCATATTAATAAAGCGACTGCTCACATAGCTGATATTATGTGTAGGGTAGTGGTTTGCATCGTTTAGGAAACTTTAGCAAAAAGCACCTTAACAATGTCCTGTAGTCCTCCAGCATATCCATGTCTAGCAGAACATAGAAAATGACAAAAAAACTGCAGTATATATCATTTATTTATTCTTAATAGCTTTAGCATTACTTTGTACGTCAATGGTTCTTTTACCTTCTCTTTGTATGGATGCTAGCAGATGGATGTTCATCACTCAAAATCTGCTTTCCTTTGGAACCCTTTTTAATTTTGTTTAATTTCTATATGTTGCTCATCTTAGGGGTATTCTGGGTTTTACAGCTCATTCTTAGTTTAAAAATAAGAATATTCTATAAATTTTAGTATAATTGCTTCACAAAAATTCAAAATTTATGTGGTTTTCTTTTAATTGTAACAGCATGCGAAAATTAAGGAAATATAATATAATTTTAACAGTTATTTACTTTCTATTTATGAGGAAATAGAACTAATTGCTTCAGAAACATTATCAAATTTTCTTGTTTTCTTTTAATTGTAACAGCATGCGAAAATTAAGGAAATAGTATATAATTTTAACAGTTATTAAGTTGCTATTTATGAGGATAAGTTATTAATTGCTTCACAAACATTCAAAATTTTACTGGTTTTCTTTTAATTGTCCCAGCCAGTGAAAACTAAGGAAATAACATATAATTTTAACAGTTATTAAGTTGCTATTTATGAGGATAAGTTATTAATTGCTTCACAGACGTTCAAAATTTTTCTGGTTTCCTTTTAACTGTAACAGCATGTGAAAATTAAGGAAATAGTATATAATTTTTACAGTTATTAAGTTGCTATTTATGAGTATAAGTTATTAATTGCTTCACAAACACTCACAATTTTTCTGGTTTTCTTTTAATTGTAACAGCTTAATCTGATTTTTCGTAAACAGATCGTGGATAATCTGTGTTGAATTGGTGGGAATCACTCCTAAAATTCTCAAGCTTTCTTTATCACCTCTCAATTTTGAATACCACGCTTTTATAACTAAAATGCAACAGCTAAAAAGATACTTAAATATTAACTAACAGATTCCCAGATAAAAAAAGATGTTTAACGGAGATAGATGGTTCGTTTTAACAATAACCCCAACATTTTTGCAAAAAGTCACAATACTGGCATAATCAAACAGAATGGTCAACCATAGTTCAGGCCTCAAAATAGGTGATTACAACAATTAAATATTAGCTAAAAGAGTCTCCTATCACTTAGAAACCAAAAGGGAGCTCTACGAAACTATCATTTTAAACATCACTGATCTAGAAAATGCTTCATTACTCCACATAGATGTGTAATTTAACTAATCATCTCCCTCCAGAATATGCAACCTAGCCTTCTTAGTCACCTTTCTACTGAATTTGTTGGTTGACAACTGTCCATCATCATCAGCTATTTTCTTTCTTCTGTTGGAAATACTTTCTCCAACGGCACCTAACTTTGATGGTGTTTTAGCCTTCAGGCTGGTGACAAAACGCTCCAAATTATCCTAAGACATAAGTGATAGAAGATCAATATTTATGAAAAAACATGAGTATACAGCAATCAACTAATTTGAACTTGCTTTTATAATTCAAATTATCAATTAAATGCATCCCTACGAAACGAAACCTACCAGATTAAGCTGACTATCAGTGTCGTTCTGAAGGCAAACCACAGTTGGCTAAAAATCGACTTCATTGCTACCACCAGTTTCCTAATAACAACAGAAACATTTGCTGAAAAAATCAACTTCAAGAACCATTTTGATAATTAAATAAAAAAGCATGTTTGTGTTGAATAAGAATCGTATAAACTTACAGCAAGGTTATAGTCAGACTTGTTGTCAACAGTCTCATCCTTGGGATAATAGCGATCCACAAGGTCCTCATCATCGCAGATCTTCATCACACGGAAGACGGTGTCTTCCCCACTAAGGTTTTTTTCTTTGACGCTGACTTTCCAGAGCAGCCGTTTCTCAAATAAATTTTCAAGGACATCAGGGTAACAATCCTTATTTCCCTCCTAAATAATCATAACATAGTCACAAACCACAAATAAACTTAGGGGGAAAGTAAATATTTGTGAGACACAGTTACATACCCAGCTATCCAAAAGCGTTTGTGCTTTTACCCCAACCAGATCAGCTACCTCATTGTCCCATAAAAGCAGTGTGAGAGTGGCAGTATCATCATACACGACTATCTCAATCTTGTACCTAATTAAACAACATATGTTTTGGTTTAAAATACGACAATAAAGAAAAACATGTAGAAGAAACCAATAGAACCAAGGGGAAATCTCAACATCCCAATATAATTAGGAAAACATTACCTGTATAAAAAGGTGCTAGTAATCTTATTATATCTGGTACACTCCCACATGTTGTTCTCTTTGCGATCAACCTTCTTTGGACAACTTTCACAAGCCTTATAATACCAACCATTCTTTCTAGTATTTATAGAGGCTACTGTCCCAGCGATCCAAGGAAATGACTCCTGTTTTCCAATAAAACATAGTTGTAAGCCGATGTCGTCCTACCAGATTGTAAAATTATAATTCAGTATATCCATGAAAAACAAATACTTCATAAAAACTATAGTCCATGATCGAAATTAGTTCTAATCAATCCTATCTAAGCTATACAGATAAAATGCATTGTTTTTACCATAGGCTAGATATAAGATATTACTAATCCAACTTCCATACAAACCTCTCATATTAAACAATTTACCACTAACTCTGTTTTTGAACATTTAGCTTCACATGGATATGCTGGAGGGTGTAGATAATGCAGGCACATACATTAAAGATACCCTCCAATTGACATTTTAGTAATATAACACTACAATCCGATTTTGTAGCTATTCAATTCCACAACTAATTTTTTATACTGACATATTAAAGATGCAAAATGTCAATTGGAAGATTCTTCAAGTACTTACAACATACAAACCAAGCACTGCTACATTTTGGCTAGATAAAATGCTATGTTTTAACCAGAGGCTAAAGTCACAAATCCAGTATATCCATGAAAAACATTAGTTTTACCAGAATGAAGCAGGTTTGTCGCTGAATGAAGCAGGTTTGTGACTTTAAAATTGTTTTTAAAAGAACATAACAAAAATTATTGGAGTTGTAATATGTTGAACTCGAATGTATTTTTCAACGCTACAAAAAACCACATCCTCATGTTGAACCAGTTGATAAATTATTCAGAAGCACAATAGCATAATATACATATCATTTACCTCTTTTAAAGACCAAACCTCCTCAATAGTTTTGATTTCAACCTGGCCACGCCTCAGTTCCTCTATCCCCTGGCCACTACTCTGTGACTGCATCTGAGTAATGCGTACTGAGCTTGTTGTTCTAGTATCAACCATGCTTAAAAAACAAAAGATAATGATGGCAAGGTAAGTTTCGACACACTGAAACAAATAATGTTAAAAATTTTAGAGACATTCACTAATTATTATTATTGTTGAGTGTTTGAGTACTTATTACCTATTAAGAAAGTCTTGAATCTCCTTAAGACTGAGGTCACAACAGACCTTAGATATGTCAAAATGACTCTGAACAGATGTCTTCCCATCCCACCTGTTAATCCTGAAGTACTGAAGAACCACAATAAGCGGTTCAGTCCTCTCTTGTGCCATGAGTGGGGTTAAGTCATCCACACAAGTACCAAACAGGGTGCACCGAATGGTGTTTTTCCTGCAGGGAAAAAAAAGAAAACTTTTTTACACTCTAAAAATGAAGTCCAAATCTTAACACATGTTCATAAATAGACTCAGATGAAAACATAAGATGTTAGATAAAGAATGACTCACTCAAGATCCTGGATATTAGTAGCCATCCTCTTGGTTTCCTTCCCAAGGCTTGTTACCAGCTCTCTAGGGTCCTCTTTCCCCACAACTTCAGCAACTAGATCTGCAACAACAAAATAATATCTTTCTACGATTAGTTTTGCCTCCATGAAGAAAAAATCAGAAAAAATGGATGAATAGAGCACTGCGTTTGGTATAAAAGAACATGAACCATACCAAAAAGCTCATTCTCAGAGACTACTGCCGATGCAGTCAGCTCAGGTATTGTTCTGAACCTAAACGCCTCTAGTGGAAAGGTTGGAACTTCAACCTCTTGAACTTCAGTTCGAATACAGAATAGCAGACTCCATTTCACTTCCGTCGCTCTAACCCTGGTTCTCTTGTCAACCACCACAAATTCTCTCATGTTGTACATAGTGAACTCCTTTATTCTATCCAACCATGTACTAATCAGTCTCTTCGGAATGGAAGCATGAATCCTACCACCCTGAAGATTGGGATTCAGGCGTAAAAAATAAAACAAAACATGTGTTAGTTAAAAGAAGAGTAGTATATGGCAGGAAGCTCTTTAAAGACCAGAACATAGCTACAACATTGCTCACAAAAAATCAATATTGTTACCTGTCTATCCTGCAACATCATGTCAACGCTCTTGATGATGGCTTGATCTTCAGAGCTTGGAACATCATACTTTCTGATAACATAAACCTGGATGTCCCAATGCATGTTGCGTTGGTGAACATTAGTGACTAAATGAAACCTCTCAACCATGACCAAAAATTTTTTTGTTGCTCTGTTTCTCACTCACTTCTGAAAAATGTTTTTTCTTCCTCTCACTTAAGAGTGTGTCTCGCCTCTTCACCTCACCCCTTCAATAGTTGTGTCTCCTTAGTTGTGAAGTTATATTTTGAAATCAGTCCCTGGCGCCACTAAAGTAACTTTATCATTGTTTTTTTTTTTAGTTAACAAAACTTACTTTTTTATTATTTTATTGGTTTTATTCTTATGATAAAAGTTAAATAGATTTATGTGTTTGTTACCAACCAGATGTTGACAATTGTCAATCAACGATTGGAGGTAAGTATCATTGAATGTGGTGCTGACACTTGTCAACCATATGTTAACTTGTTCTCCATTATTATATTTTAATAGATTAACTTTTTTTTTTTTGGAAAGCCAGTACTCACAATTAATATTGACAACTCATTACAAGTGCCATGGTGTTAGGAGTATAATATATAGAGTATTGTATTAATGTATAATACAAGATTGATTCTTGTATTTTGCCTATGTATATATAATTGACCATGTATTGCTGTAACTTGCCTTTTGACTGAAATACATTTTACATGATTTTCTTTTCATTTCTTTCTCTCTCTCTTACTTTACCAATTCTCCATTCCTTGTTCTGTTATCTTCATCTTCTTTCTGAATCTTCATCTTCATCTTCTATAACAAGCTTTCATCCCTACTTACATGGCAAGCAGAGCTTGAAAGATCCAACCACCATGGCTTTACTTGTATCAACTCAGAGCAGCTTGAAGAACGGCTTAGTCCCTTTGGCTGACAAACTTGATGACTAAAATTTCTCAACATGGCAAAAGAGCGTTATCTTGAGCATAAGAACACTCAAGCCACTACTAGAAATACGTGGATTACCGTCGGATTTTCCGTCGGATTATATCCCACTATAATTTCCGTCGGATTTACCGTCGGATGAGGCGTGTTGACGACTGGGTCAGAGAATTTTTCGTGGGCTTAACCCGTCCGACGCAAAATCCGACGCAAACTTTTGGCTGGAATGAAAATTAAATTGGCGGCTAATTTTCCGTCGGGTAAGTAAACGAAAAATCCGACGGAAAGTAGTAAAAAGCGGAACGCTGCGTTTCAATAAGTGACGAACGTGTTTCCGTCAGGTTTATCCGACGGAAACTTCAAAATAAACCTAATCGACGAACCTCCCCCCTTCATTCACAATCGCGCCTCACTCTCTCTCCTTACACCCTCCCTCCGAGCCCTAAACGCAGCCCCCCCTTCCCAACCACCATCTTTCACCACCCAGCCACCATAGAACGACGCCGACTTGGAGAACGAAGTCTCCGCCGAGAGAAAGAAGAAGGGAACCTTCGTCGCCGCCTCTGCGCCACCACCGAGAGGAAGAAGACTCCACTTTTTTCGCCGCGTCGTCCGTCGCCGGTAAGTGGGCTCCCTTCTCCGTCCGTCCCTCTCTCTCTCTCTCTTGATTCGTCCCTCTCTGTCCGTCTTGATTTGTGGCTCTGTTTTTTGTAGCCACCACAGCTGCCGCTGTGCTGTCACCGGTGAGGTCGCCACCGTCACTGGCTCCCTCCCCCTTGTTTAACAAGTAAGTGTAATTTTTTTTGTATTTAGAATTTTGATAGATTAGGGTTTTGACAATGTAAATGTGTTTTTAATTCTTGTTAATTTTTTGTTAATTGCTTCTTTATTATGTTAATTTAATGTTTAGGATTTTGATAAATTAAAATGTGTTTTTAATTTTTGATAATTATTTGTTAATTGCTTATTTCTTATGTCAATTTTTGATAGATTAGGGATTTGTTAATTATTTGATAGGTTAGAGTTTTGATAAATGTGTTTTTTGTTAATTATTTGATAATTGAATAGGATTTCCACTTGAGGAGGAAGTTAATAAGGTTTGGAGGTGTGATTTATTTTTTTTAAAAAAAGTTAAAGTTGTATGTTAAAGTGTAGGCTGTGCATACATAAACTTAAGTGTTATTGTTAGTATTTTTTTTTTGAATCAAGAATATGCGAATTTTTCTTTGTAGTCAAATTTTTTTTTAGTTAATTATGCCTAAAGTTGACATGTTATATTTCTTGCCTATTACAAAAATGTGATAATTTATTTGTTGAATGCTGAAAGGTGAAAAAGCTTGTAAGACGTACGACCTCGGATTGCTGCCTGATCATTTTCGCGTCCCTGATTGAGAAGCAAGTCGTGAGTAGTGATGAGTCTGTGGTGGATCCAAACTGCGGCCATTTTCTTCGAGCAATTTGGAGGTAGGTAACTGTCTGTTTTTCAATAATTTACAAGCTAGTTACAAAGAATGATGGACTTAATTTTCATAGGATAGAGTTTTAGGGTGGAGCTGGGAGAAGGTGGTCTAGTGGCGCCTTCTCGAAAACCCTTGTTTGCTGGAAAATTGCAGAGTAACAAGGGGTTGTGCACTAGAATGGCTAGGATTACTTGATTGTGTGTCATGATGTGCTGCTCTTGCTAATTGTAATTGTTATTCCTCGTAAATTTTGATATTTGTTTGTGTGATCATTTGTCATTATTGATATTTGACTCATGTGAGTGATTAAAAATACCAATTTAATTTGGTGGAAGCTTCTATTTTAAAGGGAGACTTTGCTGAAATTTTTTTAAAAATTATTTTAAAAAATTGCGTTGATGCCAAGTGATTAATAATACTAAGTTAATTTGGTGGATACTCCTAATTTAAAAGGAGACTCTGTCAAAATTTTTTAAAAAATTATTTTAAAAAATTGCCTAGATGCCAAGTGATTAATAAAAACAATGTAATTGCATGTTTAATTCGGGTTGTGTGTGATGGCTGCCCCGGTTCCACCACATCGACTGTGGATGTACGATAGGTTCTACACTGATAGGGGGGAATAAAGCCAGAGTTCATGAATGGGGTTGATGGGTTTGTTGCATATGTGTTCACTTTGGAAGAATTTAGGGTTGCCGGAGTTTCTAGGTGTCCGTGCTCTAAGTGTTGTTTTCTGAACTGGATCGGTCCCCAAGAAATGACCCTTCACCTGTACCGTAATGGATTCAACCCGGGGTATTGGATTTGGACTTCACATGGGGAAATGGATGAAGATAACATAAACCGTTTTGAAACTAGGGCACAACGGCGAAGTGAAAGGGTTTCAAGAGTGAGAAATCCAAATACAGAGACTCTATTCGGAGAGGTTAACTGGGAAGATAATCATGAGCGGTACAATGAAATGATAATGGATGCGTTTGGGATGGGTACGGGAGAGGATTTAGGAGAAAGGGAAGAGGAGCCTAATCCGGACGCGAAAAGGTTTTACGACATGTTAGATTCTGTGTCGAAGCCGTTGTTTGACGGATGCGTACATTCGAAGTTGTCCGCATGCGTTCGGATGATGAGTATAAAGGCCGAGTCTAACCTAACCCAGGAATCTTTTGATAAGTTTGTGACGTATTGTAGCGAATTGACACCTGGACATACGGAGCACCCACGTAGTCACTATGATGCAAAGACAGAATGTGTGTCGATGGGTGCAGGAATTGAAGTTTCCCGATGGGTATGTATTTAACTTAGGTAGATGCGGAAATGTTGCTTAGGGCAAGTTGGTTGGATTAAAGAGCCACGACTGCCATGTGTTCTTAGAGTCGTTGATGCCTACCGCTTTTAGAGAACTTCCGACTAGGATATGGAAACCGTTATTCGAGATCAGCGACTTCTTCAAGGTTTTATGTGCAAGGGAGTTGCGGGTTGAAGATCAACATGCTGGTGCTCGAGAAGAATATGCCACAGTTGACCCGGACATTGTGTGGCGTCAGACTCTGTTTGAGCCATACAAGAACCGGGTTTACGGGGCTGGAGGTTTTTTCGCCTCATCACTGCGTAGATCCGGCTATGTAGGTTCATCCGCATCGGCATCCAGTTGTCACATAGGTCCGCCCGCTCCGGAGGTTGTGGACTTGAGAGAGCAGGTCCAGAACCTGATGCAGAGCCTGCATAGTCAGGGCGATTTGCTGCAACAGCAAATTGACGAAGTAAAGAGCCTCAAGAGTACCCTAGCGGAGAAGGATGCGCGGGCAGAGGAGCATCTACGGCACATGGAGGAAATGTTGCGTATGATGGCAGCCTACTATGGCCCCCTACGCCCTGGGAGTAGCAGCGGTTCGGCAGCTGGTTTAGACTCTACAACCGCACCACCTTTGCCACCTCGACCACCACCACGACCTTCCCATCCGCTGGAGGGCGACGACGACGACGACTATGAGGATGCTTAGTTAGGCTAGTATTTATTTAGGTTTCTTGTTTTTTCATTATTACGACGACTACGTTTGTTTTACATTTTTAATTTGTATTTTGATTTTTTGATATTTGATTTAATTCTGCAATTCAATTTGCTTCTGATTTGATTTATGCTATTTGTTGTTTGGATTGTCTGAATTAGGTGTATTACTTTGGAAGAGTATGTGTATATTTGAGCTGGATTTTTTTAAAATCCTGTGTCAATTTCCGTCAGATTTACCGTCGGATTACCCATCATCCACTGACCATCTTACCGTCGGAATAGCCCTTTAGTCGTGACAAGAATTTCCGTCGGATTTACCGTCGGAACTAATTGCGTCGGATAAAAATCCGACAGAAAAGGGGAAGATCAAGTCGTTAATTTTTTAAGCGATTTGCGTCGGACGAATCCGACGGAAATTTGCGTCGGACAAAGAAAATCCGACGGAAACGCATTTGCGTCGAGCTCTTTACCGTCGACTACCAATCCGACGGAAAATCCGACGAAACCTATCCAGTCGTCGAATTTCCATTTATAATCCGACGGTAACAAACAAATTTTCTGTAGTGAAGCTCACCAATCATCTTTCATTTGATGCAATACCACTGCAGTATGAGGAAATCATCGAAACGGAGGGTGATTCTGGATCTATCACCAACACCGACAAGAATGCAGAAGCAGCTACTCCAGGGATCAAGAAATCGACGGCAGGAAATAAAGTTCTCCAAGAATCGGAAAAATACATCAATTGGATCCAGAATGATTGTGCTTTAATGACTTGGCTTGACGTTTCTATGAGTCTCAAATACAAGAACAAGGTAGTTCAATGCTCTTCTTTTGCTGAAGCATGGGAGAAAATAAACCACATCTTCGTCTCTTCTTCCAACACAAGGATTCAAAGCATCAAAACCCAACTCCGTGCAACAAAAAAAACCACCACCATTAACGACTATCTTCTAGCAATTAGGAGTCAGGTGGATCCTTTACACTCTTTGGGGCACAATTTCACTGAAGCTGACCACGTCCAGGAGATTATTGATGGCTTGCCCGACGAGTACGACGACTATGTCACATCTGTTTTGTCACGCCTCACCACTTTCACCATACATGAGGCTGAAAGCTTCTTAATCGCCTATGAAAATCGGATCAACAAAAAGAATTCTGCCATTACTGTGGCTCACATCGCTCAATCTAATTCTGAAAACTCTCAATCCTATGGCCGAGGCATTGGTGGAAGAAACAATCGAGGATCTGGTGGCAGAAATGGACGAGGAGGCAAATTTCAGGGTAATCGCCCATAGTGCTAACTATGTGGAAGAATTGGGCATTCTGTACACACCTGCTACCACAGGTTCGACCCACACTACCAGAGCCCTTCCCAAGGATCAACTACCTAGGTTCTTTACTCCAACACTATGCCGCCGCCACCAGGAACAAGTTTCCATCAACCAAAGAGTTACTACACCACTTCCTCCACTATTTCTGAAGCCTCATGGTTTGCTAATTCGGGGGCCACACACCATGTGACTGCGGAGCATTCAAATATTCTTCAACATTCAGAGAGTAATCAAGCCCCAGAGCAGCTGCTTGTGGGTAATGGATAGGGAGTATCTATTCTAACTTATGGAAATTCTTTATTAATGGATCATAGTAAAAATCTTTGTTATAGGCTCAATAACATTTTACATGTTCTAAGAATCTCACAAAACCTTTTAAGTGTACCAAGATTTGCATCTGACAATTCTGTATATTTTGAATTTTGGCCTGATCTGTGTTTAATTCATGATCAGGGTACCAAGGCAATCCTATTCAAGGGCAGAACTAAAGGAGGCTTATATTGCTTTGATGATCTCTTGGTACCTCATGCTGCTACAAACACAGGATCAATAGTATCATCTTCTAAACCTTACTCAACTAGTGCAAATTTACTTTCCAATAAGAATTCTAGTCTAGATAGTTCTAGTCTCTCTAATTCAAATGTCATGTCTACTACCATCAATAAAACATCTGAATCTTCTTGTATGCAGAATTCAAAAGATAGTACTTCTTCTATATGTTTATCAAAATCTTTGAATAGACATATCTTGCAAAACTCATATGATTCAAAATTGTCTAATTCTGTTTTTCATCAGGCCAATCTGGCTACAACTAGAACGCAAAATGTTTTTGAACTATGGCATAAGCGCCTTGGACACAGCCACATTAAAATTGTTTCTCATGTTCTCAAATTGTGTAATATTCACACTAGTGAACCTAAGAACAAAATCTGTGAATCTTGTAGTGTTGCCAAAATGCATCAACAACCTTTTCCAACCACTTTAACCAATTATACTGAATCGTTGCAAGTTGTTTAACCAATTACATTAGTTTTCTTGATGCTTATTCTAAATATCTCTGTATCTATTTACTGCATAAGAAATCACAGGCTATTATTGCTTTTCAAGGCTATAAAAATTTTATGGAAAATCAGACAGGAAAAATATTTGGAGACTAATGGCATTCAACATAGGCTATCCTATCCCTATACTCACCAACAACAAGGGAGTATAGAGAGGAAGCATAGACATATCACTGAACCTGGATTGTCTTTATTAGCAACAGCTTCAATGCCTTTACAATTCTGGGATGTTGCTTTATTTCTGCCACTTATTTAATCAATAGAATTCCTACACCTGTTCTTCAAACGAAATCTCCTTTTGAGACTTTATTTGGCAGAAAACCTTATTACAGTCTTTTGAAGGTCTTTGGGTATGCATGCTATCCATATTTAAGGCCATATAATCGGTTTAAACTAGACTACAAGAGTAAACCATGCATTTTTTTGGGGATATGATGCTAATCATAGTGGTTACAAATGCTTAGATAAATAGGGTAGAATTTATTATGCTAAGAGTGTATTGTTTGATGAATACACCCTTCCCTATTCTACTATGTTTGCAAATGATAAATCTACTAACACTAACCCTGCAGCTAAGCACTCTTCTATATCTGGTAGAGAACACTTTATTCCTTTGTTGCAGGACATTTCAAGAACTATCCCTGTGCATGAAACAGGATCTACTTCAGGAGAAAGGAGCGCAACACAACCTCTCACAGTAGACACTACTCCAACTTCTGCATCTATTCCTAATCCATCACCTTCTAATCCTGAAGCAATCCCGATCAGTGGAATTGAGGTGGTCTCAACTATCTCTCAACCAGTCAAATCTTCCACAAACACTCATCAAATGCAAACCAGATCCAAAACGGGTAACCTCAAACCAATATCTTTCATTTCTGCTGCTCACTTTGATCCTGATTTACTGTATCACACACCTAGAACTATTGTACATGCTTTAAATTCAAAAATTGGAAACAAGCTATGGATAATGAATATAATGCCTTAGTAAAATGTCAAAATTGGAATCTAGTTGACCATCCACCTAATGCCACTATTGTTAACTGTAAATGGGTTTATGCCATGAAGAAAAATCCAAAAGGTGAAATAGTTAGATATAAAGCAAGGCTAGTAGCTAAGGGATTCCAACAGAAACAGGGTATTGACTATGAGGATATATATAGCCCAGTAGTAAGGCCTACAACAACAAGACTATTTTTAACTATAGCCTTGACACATGGTTAGTTGCTTCGACAATTTGATTTTGATAATGCTTTTTTGAATGGAAAGTTAACAGATTTGGTACATATGCTGCCACCCCTGGTTATCAAACACAGAATTCTAATCAGGTGTGCAAATTGAATAAGGCCATCTATGGCCTTAAACAAGCAACAAGAGCTTGGTACAATACTTTAACTAATACATTACAAAATCATGGATTCAAAAGTACTATACATGATGTGGCTTTATTTATTAAGAAGACTGATACTGATGTTACCTATTTGTTAATTTATGTAGATGATATCATCATAACAGGTTTTGATAGTAGGGCCGTCGACGGGCGGGCCTGGCCCAATTAGGCCCGGCCCGTTTAGCGTGCGGGTTAAACGGGCTAGCCAGTTTAGCCCGGTTTTATACGGGCTAAAATTTTTCTAGTCCGGCCCATTTATGGCCAACCCGACGGGTAAACGGGCTAATCCATTTAATTAATTAATTAATTATTTTTAAAAATAAATAAATAAATATTTTAATTTTTAACTTAAAAAAATTACTTTTGACAAGAAAAATATCTATTTTTTGCCAAAAAACTTAGAAAAAAACAAAGTTTTTTAGTTGATTGATCGAGTTTTCAGGTCGAATAAGATAAAATATAGAGCAAAAATGCTATTTTTTTAAAAAATAAATTAAATAAACGGGCCAGCCCGTTTACCAGCCCGTTTAGCCTGCGGGCTAGCCCGTTTAACCCCAAAAAAATCTAGGTTAAACGATCTAGCCCATTTAAACCCGGATTTTAAACGGTCCGGGCTCAGAGACAAAAATCCGTCCGTTTAGACGGATAAACGGACTGGCTCGATGGGTTTGGCTCATTTTGACGGCCCTATCTGATAGTAGAGTTGTTTCCTCTACCATAATAGAAAAATTAAATTCTGCTTTCAGCCTTAAATACCTGGGTAAATTAACTTACTTCCTAGGATTAGAGGTTAATTATTGCAATTCACATGAACTTGTTTTAAAACAAACTAACTATGCAAAAGAACTTTTGAAACGAGTAAGAATGCTTGATTCAAAACCCATGCCTACCCTATGATAGCCAACCTAAAACTGCATTTAACAGATTCTGAATTCTTTGATAAACCAAAGAAATATAGGAGTATAGTGGGAGCATTACAATATATGTGTATCACTCGTCCTAATATATCCTTTTCTGTCAATAAGTGTTCACAGTTCATGCAGAAACCAACTTTGCAACATTGGAAAGTGGTTAAACGTATTCTCATATATATACAAGGTACCCTAGACTATGGTATGAGATTCACTGGTTGTACTGATTTTAGACTTATCTCTTTCGCAGATGCAGATTGGGCCCAAGATTTGGATGATAGGAGGAGCACTACAGGATATTGTGTCTTCCTTGGAGCAAATCTAATCTCATGGAAATGTAGCAAGCAAACTAAAGTCAGCCGTTCTTCAACAAAGGCAGAGTATCGTGCTATAGTCACTGCTCAAACAAAAATAATGGGCATTCAACTACTCCTACAAGAACTCAACATTTCACAAACAGTATCCCCTACCATATACTGTGACAACTTAAGTAATTTTCATCTATTAGCAAATCCAATCTTGCACGGAAGAACCAAATATTTGGAGACTGATCTTCACTTTATAAGAGAGCTAGTTCAGCAGAAAAAGCTCTATGTTGTTGTTCACATCAGTGCTCAAGATCAAGTTGTTGATATCTTGACCAAATATTTGTCTATTAAGCTCTTTGATAGGTTTAGGTCCAAGCTTAGGTTGTGTTCTACCCTACCTAAGTTTGAGGGGGATGTTAGGAGTATAATATATAGAGTATTGTATTGATGTATAATATAAAATTAATTCTTGTATTTTGCCTATGTATATATACTTGAGCATGTATTGTTGTAACTTACCTTTTGATTGAAATACATTTTACATGATTTTTTTTTTCATTTCTTTCTCTCTATCTTACTTTACCAATTCTCCATTCCTTCTTCTTGTTCTGTTATCTTCATCTTCTTTCTGAATCTGCATCTTCATCTTCTATAACAAGCTTGCATCCCTACCTTACACATCGGAACCAAGTAGCCATAATTAACCTAAACTATGTTTTATTTAAATTTCTCTAATAATTAGTTTTATTCTTTTCCTTTTTTCCTTCTCTTCTGATAACAATATTATAATTTAAAGTTTTTCACTGAAAAATTAATATTTTTAAATTTTAATAAGAAAATAATGATATTATATAATGTAGTTTTTTTAATAAATTTCTTTTACTTTTAAATGTGAAATAATAATGAGATGTATATATGTTATTATCTGAGTACATGTATATATAAATTTATTTCTTTTTAGTTTTTGGCCTCATTGTTATGTGGGTCTTTTTAAAATCCTCATTTAAAATGTTGTAGCAAAGAGAAAATATAAACATTGTATTTTAGCTTTCTGGGCTTAGTTTCTATTTACATAAAAAATTATAATCAAATGCACGTATAAAATTTTTTTACATTAACGGTGCATTAAAATCAAATTTTATTTTAAAAACCATTATTAAGGAGCATAAAAAAAAATTAAAACTATAGTTATATATTCTAGATCACATTACAGAGAGATTAACCAATTAATTACCTGCGCGCCTTCAAACAGAAAATATTTAGGTCAAAAAATGAAGGAAAAAAATTTTGATTCGTTATATATATAAAGGAAAGTATTAATTTTAATGCAACAAAAAAAAATTATTTTATGAGCTCATTCACCTCAGTCGTTTAAAATGAATTTTTTTTTAATAATATTATATTTAATTAAAATTTTTTTATTATCTCAATTATCAAATAAATTTCCACGCATCGCGCGGGTGAACATTCTAGTGTGACATAATAATGAGATGTATATATGTTATTATCCATCTAAAGTGCATCACATTATTAAATTCAAATTATATATAAAGAATTGAGGTATTTAATTGAGAATTAAACAAATATTTATAATTAAGAAGTGTTGTGTGATGATAAAGCTTTATAAAAGATAATTTGATTTCTCATGTATATATTTGGATTTTAATGTCTACAGAACATGATGTTGGGGGATCCTTAAACACACCTTTTTAACTAGAGAGTGTAGCACTCCTTGTTGTTAAAACAAATCTCAGCCTTTTATTTATTATATTTTATGTTAAGGGCTCAAATTTAAATGGATAACCTGCTAATCAAGTTAACTCTTTTTTTAATTATAAAATTTGGAATTTTTGGAAATAAGATTTCGGGCTTCCTTTTGATACGTTGGACTTTTTTTAGTTTTGGTTAAAAAAAACCTCAATTTTGGGTCAAAAAAAGCTATTGATTTTAATTTATAGTGGGCTGCAAAATTTTTTTTCAACCTCTTTCTTTTGAGAATGTTGAATGTTTTTTATTTCTTTTTTAACAAGACAAAGTTTTTTTTTTTATAGCATGAAATAACATTTGAGCAATAAGTTAAAAAGGTAATATTTGTATTTTAAATGTTTTTTATATTTATCATTCATGTATTATATCTATGATTGAGTAGGTCGCGTTAAATAATTTTTTTATGATCACATAAAATATATATATATATATATATAAAAGCAAACATATATGTGAATCTCAATTAAGATATCATTTAACCAAATAAATAATAAGATGAAGGCCAAATCATTGTATTCAAAGAAGTTGAAAAATTATAATTGGCCTTACAAAATTAAAAAAAAAAATCAAATTTTATTATATCACAAATAAAATGAATCACAGCTCAAAATGAAAAATCCAATAAAAAATCAAAAGAAGAAGAAAATTAAGGTAAAATAATTTTCTTAATATGTAATTATTATATATTTTAAGGATAAAACACCATCATTTAAAAATACAAACAATTGCTATCTCATAAGAAAAATTTTACTCATTCATTTAACATATTTTATATTATTTTTTTATTAAATAAATTATTATATAATATAAATACTAATGCAAATATACAGGAATCTAGAAAAGACTTAAATAGCATCTTAATACGTTAACTTTTAATTTTAGTAATAAAAACACATGACTAATTAATATATAAACAAGATTATTAAGATTTACTCTTTTATATATATATATATATATATATATATATATATATATATTTTAAATTATGCGAACATTCTCGAGTAAGATTTTTAAAAGATTGATAAACAAAATAATAAAATTGATTATTTTGATCTGATATTAATATTTATTTTTGTTTATTAATTATTTAAATTTGATATAATTTTTAAAATTTTCTCAATGATATTTTTTACCTCCAAAATTTGATTTGACCTTTCAAATTTTTCACGGACTTAAAAAAATTGCAAATTAATTTTTTCAGATGTGATAAAATTTGTTCATTGGTTGCCATTATGATATGACTAATGCTAACGTTAAAAATAATTTCAAATAAATATATTTAATTTAAAAAATGGAATCATAACTGTTAAAGTACATGTCCCTACTTTCACTGTATTATGAACTCGTAACCGTAAAGCTTGCCAATCAATCGCCGATCAAGTTCTGAATTTTGATCACCCAAAACATGTAGCGACTGAACTTATCAATATTCACACATGGAGGAAGCAGGGAATGTATGTCCTAACCCTATGAAATTGAAGTTGCTTTCACTAATGCCATCAACTAATGGGGACATGGAGAACTGGTGAAACATGGAGGACATGCAATGAGTGGTCCAAAAAGAATATGAGAAGAACTCTTTTTTTATTTTCTGGGATAGACTTTATCCATGGCTTCCTCTTGCTCTTTTTTTGGACTTGAATGGCTTTCTCTCTACGTCTTCAATTTTTTAATAATCTTTGTTGTCTTTTTAAATGGACATGAAGTAGAATATGAAAAAAATGACATGAAGTAGCTTTTTTAAAAAAATTACAAATGAACTATCTAAAACCCATAATCTGATTTATCTGCTAACCTTTGATAGCAGGATAATAATCAAAGAGTACTGTACTCCTTAGTTTGTCTGGAGCGGACTAGCTTTTGCCAACATGTCGGACCAGAAAACTTTTTTTCTCTTTACGCTTTTGCCGTTCGTCTTTTACATGGGAAACTAATTTGATGGAATCAATGGATGCCACGTATAGTAATCTGGAGGGAAAAGTATGTTTTATGCCACAAACGTTTATGGTGAAAATTAATTTTGCCACGATCATTTTTTTTTCTCAAACGTGCCATAAAGGATATAAAATTTTTTTGAAAAGACACAATTACCATTTTGCTCTTGGAATTTTTTTTCCTATATATTACTTTATGAGTCCTAAACTGCATCAAACAAAAACAGTTACAACAAAGACCACAAAAAATGCTGAAAAACCCCAAGCAAACCGACACAACAACAAACAAGCTAAGTAGTAAACAACATTATCACACAAGCAAACCAATATCTGACTGAACAAGAATGAAAGAAAGGGTTTGGTGGAAATTAATAAACTTGCTTATCAAAACCAAACCTTTGATCGTGTAGCTTCTTTCATGTCTTGAAACTGAAAAACAGAATACTATAAATGCTTCAATTTTTTATTTTATAAAAAAAATAGAAATAAAGAAATTAGGAAAGTGATCAAGTGTATAGAGGGAGTGAGAGAGATGGTTAGCAAAGGTTGAAAAACAGAGGGAGAGAGATGAAATAAAATAATTAAAAGTTGACGCACTGAGTTTGAATTTGTGTGAAGAGGTTGAGACTTTTTGAGTTGAGATTTGTGTGAAGTATGAAGTGAAAATAACAAGAGCTAAGCTTTGTGAGAAAACAAAGGAATGGAAAGTCAAAAAAAAAAAAAAAAACAAACAAACAGAGGAATGGAAGGAGAAGAAGAGAGAGAGAAGAATGTGAAATGTGCATTAATCTGTCTTTATGTGCTTGTAATGAAATTTCACTACCTTAGCAAAAAAAAAAAAAAAAGAAGAAAAGGGTATTTTCGTCATTACACATTAAATTTGGTATCTTTAATGTAAATTTTAAACATTTCTGGCACATTTGAGGAAAAAAAACGATTGTGACAAAACTGATTTTTATCATAAACGTTTATGGCATAAAACATACTTTTCCCTAGTAACCTTACAAGTTAAGGAACTAAGCACTGTTTCCTAGGTAGATTCGGAACATAGGGTGCAAACTCCTCCCATATACATGCCTTCCATCAAATCAACTTAATATGTTGTGCATTTTTTAAATAATATAAATTAAATTATTGATATTTTTATTAAAATATCTAATTAATTTATAATTTATATTTTATTCATCTAAAATTATATTAGTTGTTGATTTATTTTTTTTTAAACATTTTTCAAACCTACATAAATAAAAAATTTAAAATTAAGCGCAATTTGTCATGTTATGTTGTTTTCTTAATTTTAAATATTATTTTAATTATTTTTTAATATATTTTTAAATATCTATGTTTTGCATAATTTTATATTTTTATAAAAATAACATTACTCAATAAAAAAAAGCTTGTTTTATGGATTTTTTAAAAAAAACAAAAAAGACAAATATTTTGGGTAAAAATTTTTGAAAGAATTCATGCTAACAGGAAAAAATTATATTAAAGTGTGAACATATATTTTGAAAAATATAAATTAGATACTTAAACAATTAAAATGGTTAAGAATTAAATGTGTTAATAGTAGTATTAATATATATTAATAAGTTTAGATAAATAGAATTAGTTAGCATAATGAATTTTAAAATTTAAAATTGAATATAAATAAAATATAAAATAGAAATAAATAAGATGTAATGATTTTTTTAATTATTTTTTAAAATTTTAATATTATTTTTTATGATATACATGTTTATTCATTAAATATAGATGCTATGCATGTCTTTTCATATATAATGTTTATTACTTTTTTAATATAGTGGGGATATTTTAAGTTTTTTTTTTAAGTAAATTTTTTGGTAGAGGCACCATTCTGTACAGGCGTACAGAGATGCCGTTGGAGTGAAAGATAATTTGATTAAATATTTTGTAGAAAATAATGATTTGAGTGAGAGGTCTAACTCCTATATCATTACTCTATACATATTTTAAAATTATCCAATATTTTTAACAAGCAATTTTATATAAAATCAACTGTATTTGAATATTCATTCGATAAGAATTACAGCCTCATATATATTATATTAGGGTAAAGTTTTTTTTTTTTTTGTCCATGATCAGTGGCGGAGCTTGAACAAATATTTTGGGAGGGGCGCCAAAAAAATTTACTTCAAAATTACATAGTCTGATCTTAATCATATTAAAACAAAATTTAGACTAAAAAATAGTAATACAAATTTTATTATTTTAATTAATTTTTACATTTTTTACTAATATAATAATAAATTAATACTACTTATTGAATATAATTTCTTAAAAGGTATTAATTTTTTTTATTTTCATTATATTATTATAATGGTAGAAAAAAATTAAAATATATAAGATATAAAATAAGTAAAAATTACGGCTAGAACAATAAAATATTAAAAAATAAAAATCAACATATATTACTTATTGAATGTTTAATTTGAATTTTTTTTTTTTTTTGTATAAGTAATTGAAATGTTGTTGTGGAAGCCTGAAAGGAAAATGATAATGCTATTTGAACAAGTGGTTTTTGCCAACCAAGTGGAACCAAGTGATTTATTTTTAACCAAGTAATTTATAGTATA
Source organism: Stylosanthes scabra (assembly GCA_036250425.1). Classification (NCBI taxonomy): domain Eukaryota; kingdom Viridiplantae; phylum Streptophyta; class Magnoliopsida; order Fabales; family Fabaceae; genus Stylosanthes; species Stylosanthes scabra. The sequence goes on from JASCZI010000040.1 coordinate 179,345, forward strand.
AAAAAATGCACCTAAATAAAGTTCTATTTAACACCGAAATAGTCTTTTATTTAGCATAGAAATAAATCACTTGGTTCCACTTAGTTAGCCAAAACCACTTGTTCACATAGAATTATTGTTATTTATTTATTTATTTTGGCATTTGAGTAGGTCATTATATAAGTATAATAATATATAAATAAGATTTGTTTATTGTTTTTATTTTCACTAGACCTAAGTATTTATTGGGTCGTATCAATTATTTTTATTAAAGGATAAAAAATGTGAATAATAAGTATTGAACTCACTTACTTTAAATTTAAGGTCATACAACTTAACCACTTAAATTATATCTTTTAATAAAGAAGTAATACTGCTATTTTTTTTTATAAAAGTTTGGGGGCCATGGCCCTCCATTGTCCCTTAAAAGCTCCGCCACTGTCCATGATGTTTGAGAAAAGTTTTAATTTTCTCTCTGAAGTTTGATTTGTTGAAATTTTGTCCTTGAAATTTTCGAAATGCATTAATTTTGTCCCTGTCGTCAATCAGCATTAAAATTATTAACGGACATCAATGATGTGGGGACAAAATTGATGCATTTCGAAAACTTCAGGGACAAAATTGCAACAAATCAAATTTCAGGGACAAAATTGAAACTTTTCGCAAACATCAGGGACACAAAAAATACTTTACCCTAAATTAATTTAATGGTCATATACGCATTAAATTTATACAAATACACAACACTTATTTTAGCATGAAGTAAGGGTTATGATTGAGTCTAAACTTTATCCTCAAGTAAATTTTTTTACTAAAATTCAATTCTATTTTATACGCACTCGGGTGTCCAACCATATGTGCGGATTTTAAAAAATATAATATTAAGTTACTAAATTAAATTGGCTTTTGTATAAATAAATTATTAAGTTTATAATTGATTATTTTTACTTAGTGGCTAAAACTTTTTTATATTCATCGAAAAGTTTCAATTTTCTCCCTAAAATTTGATTTGTTGCAATTTTATTCCTAAAATTTTCGAAATGCATCAATTTTGTTCATGCCGTAAATCAACGTTAAAATATTAACGGACATGGATAAAATTAATACATTTCGAAAACTTTATAAACAAAATTAAAATTTTTTACAAATTTTAGAGGTATAAAAAATACTTTACCCTATATATTAATGTCTACTCTGATATGGATATTGGCAAAATTGAAACTACTAAAGAAGGTCGTTGTTGTTTGCTTTTTGAGACTACAAAAAGAGAATGAAAAACAGTATGTATGTGCACATACATATAGTGCTCACAATTAATATTCACAACTCATTACAAGTGCCATCGGAATTCGGAACCAAGTAGCCAACTATGAGTTTTATTTAAGCTCTATCACCTTCAGGGAAAATTAAAAAATCACATAGTATATCCCACTAAGGCATTTTGTAATTATCTAATTTATAGTATATGTTCTATCCGTCTAAGAAGTTGACGAGCGACACATTATTGCGAGACAAGATCAGGTATATACTAATAATAATTAGTTTCTGTTCTTTCTTTTTTCTTCTTCTCATGATAACATTATTGTGATCTAAAGTTTTTTTTATTAAAAATTCAATATTTTAAAATAATAATAATAATTTTTTATAAATTTCTTTTACTTTTAAATGTGCAATAATGAGATGTATTATGTTATTATCCATCTAAAAGTGATGCATCACATTATTAAACTCAAATTATATATAAAGAATTGAGGTATTTATTAATTCAGAATTAAACAAATATTTAGAATTAATGAGTGATGGGTGATGATAAAGGGAGGTAAGAGTAGAAAAGATAATTTGATTTCACATGTATATATTTGGATTTTAATGTCTTACATAACATGTTGGACCAAGAACTTTTTCTCTTTACGCTTTTGTCGTTCGTCTTTTACCTCGGAAACTAATTTGATGGAATCAATCTCATTCAGCATTTGACCTCCATCCAGATGGATGCCACATATACAAACCTTACACGGTAAGGAACTAAGCACCATGCGCAAATACATACTACTCTACGTGAAACATCATACAATAAAGCTACCTGTGCAATAATCTGCACAAACCTAAAATATTATTGTTAATTATTTATGTATTGGAAAAATAATACATTATTGCGAAGAGAAAAGTGAAAAAAGCACTAACCTAAAAATTAAAGAAATCATTTTTTTTTATATATGAAAGAAATCATGCTCATGCTTATTATTATATGCAGCAATACGAGGGGTAATCAGACGATCATTTCTTGGAAAAGGAAATTTGCCTTAAAAAAACATCAATAACCCTATGCATATATTAAGGATTATGACATACATACATTAAAACCAATACTCAACTGTAATACATGTTAAAATATAAAATAATATTATAAATGAGTAAATTATATATAATATAAATATATAATAATTAATTTTAATATACAAATAAAATATTTTATATATTAAATACATTAGTATTTGTTGAGGAACTTTTTTCATTAGATTGGGAAACCCCAATAATTCTAGGTATTGTAACACATACCTGACACACTTACACACCCACTAGATATACTCATTCTTGTTTCATTAAGAGAATTTGGATTTATATTTGTTGAGGCCAAGGCTGCACATATGACAAAACCTTTAATTTGCCTCTTAAATGTCACATCCCAAGTTTAATATGTGTTGAGTTTAGAAAATAATTTACTGTATGATGATAACTAAAGCATTATATTTGGTTGGGTTAAAAAAGCCCAAAGTATATTTCATTTGTTATGCAATGTATGCATGCCAAAAAGTTCACTATTAGTGCCATGAACTCAATTATTGTTAGGCCTAATTTTAATGCCGTGTTTTGATTTTGTTATGCAGAATTTTCTGCAACTCTTGGAGGCTATTGCGAGTCACGGTTTTAGCATTCATTGGAGGGAAAAATGAAAAGCTTTTCATCAAATATTTGGAGAATCAAGCACACAACAAAGTGGAGATATGAAGATCTATTTTTAGAGCCAAAGAATCAAATGGAAGACTGAGATTGGACAAGTACAACAAAGACATCAATGTTGTGAAAAGACATGGACATGAAAAAAAATTGTGCGTTTGGCTTTGCAAGATTGCAACTCATTCTTGGCCTCTGCACTGCACTATTTTTGGTTTGCTTATATCAACCATGATTTGCTCATTTGTTTTCCAACGAGAATCAACATTTGGAGACAATGCTCCTATATAAAAGGGATATTCAATCAAAGGTTGAAACAAGAAGAATACACACTTGAGAGAGCATTTCAGTTTTACGTTCTTCAAGAGCATCAAGAACTTAATTTCTATTATATCTTCTTCTTCATGTTTCGAATTGATTATGTTGCTTTTCTAGAGTTTAGATTTTTTGTTTTCATGGAGGTAAAATGCTATGTGTGAGGAGTTAGAAAAATCTATAAAAGAAAAGGCGAGAGAGTAGGTTGTTGAGAAAAAGCTATTAGAATTTGATTTTAAGTTTATAATAGTTTCTGTTTTGTATTATGAGCCGGAGAGGTTCCCATTGTGAGTTGGAAAAAAACATTTATGTTGATTTCTAAGCTAAATTAGCTTAGGTTGAAAGTTTTTGTGAGAGACAAGTGTAATTTCTTTGAGTCGATATTTGTAATTTCACCGAAATTAGTGGAATTTCACCATGATTGTGGTGGTGGCTGAACCCCGATAGATGCTTGTATTCTTTTTTAACTCTGCATTTCTAATTCTGCTGTGTGTTATGATACAAAGCTCATTTTGTCTCTTGCAACTTGATTAGATTAGCACCAGAAGAAAGACAACGAACATGAGGCAATGAAAATAGATAACTCAAAGATTTATTCAAAATTGGCTACGGTGCAAATCGCACAAATTAAACACAACACCATGAGTCTTCTGCTGAGGATGCCTCCTCTAACCACAAGGACGATAACTATTATTATCATATTTAATATTTTGAATGATCAGTTACAGTGTTTTGGATTGTTAGGTTTTATGATATTAGATGATCAACGTTAATGTTCTTAAATGATTAAATTTATGATTTTAAATGATCAATAAAGAGCATCAACGGAGAAATTGGCTTCACGAAACACATGGTTGATTTTGTGATTATCAAACTTGATAATTCCCAATTCCACCACAGGCTTAACGCCAACATAGAATCCCCAAATTTCGGTCGTTGTGATGCTACACCGACCTATGCTCATGGTGAAACCTGCTATGAAATTTCCATTACAGTTCCTCAAGATGCCGCGGCACGCTCCTTTGCTTCCGGGTTGGTAGACACTATTATTGATTAATATTGCATTGTATACGTAACAAAAACTTATAGGAAATTATATACCAGAAGAAGTAAATTGAAATTAGCCTGAAGCATAGAAAATGCTAAGAATTGTAAGCCCGAATATCTATTACTTTCGTGAAAATACAAGGCAATGGAGATTGGGCACAATGAACTCAGCCTCTTAAAACACATTTGGGGCCTTTAATATATTGAGGAGTCTTTCACATTACAATTAAGCAAAACAAAAAGATTAGAAGCATGTCATTCCACGGCCCAAAAAAAAAATCATGCTCATTCTTCATTCATAAGGAATGCTGAATATAAATATATAATGTTGAATGCTAATTTTTCTTTTAAAGTGAATTGGACAACCCCCTTAATCTTAAGTTTTTTCACTCACACATACATTATAGATTCTTCCACAACTGGGTAGCACTTTAATAAGCAAGTGCATCAATCACAAAAGCGACGACCTCAACTGAGATTGTGAGTTGAGATTATCCATTATTTGTTTTTAGAAAACAGCAGTGTTACTGAACATGGGACCCAATGGGCCAAACCTAAAGCTCCTAAAAACCCATACAAATGAAAAGAGACAATATCCGGCAATTACAAAGAAGGTCCATCTAGGAAAGAAGGCAAATATTAAAATATTAGCAGACATGGCAGCACTACAATATGTTCCAAGAGCAGTCATAAGGAACAAATTTGCGATCATCACCGTCCTTTCCCGTGAATTAACATAATCAACTCTTTCCTTCAAGGATTGAATATGCATAAGTGAAATGTACTGATATATAGATATGAAGGTAAGGCATACTCCAGCTCCAACGGATAAAAGGAATATAATATACCATGTGTTCTCATCAAACATGGGAGTTCGCCCTTGTATAGTGTTGGTACGAATAGTGAGTGCAGTTGTTATTCCTAATGTCACAATAAGAGTTCCTACTACTAGAGAAGTATTTGTTGTTTCACTCATATCTTGTATAACTTTTTCAGATAGCTCCCTGTGTTCCGTATAAAACAATTTTTCTGCAATCTCTCTCTCTTTATTTTCCATGCTTTTAAATCCAGCTGGCACTATATCTTTCACTGCCTGTAATTAAGTAATCAAAAAGCAAATTAACAAAAACAACATACAGACACCAATGAAAGTCTTTATGTGAAAAAGAGGGAGAGTGTGATGAACCACTACAACAAATATGGTTTAAAACAGCGGCCGAAAACAATTGCCATATATGGAAAAACCGTTCCAAAAACTTTAGGCAATCGTATGGCAACGATTTTCTAACCGTTGAATATGCGGCCGTTATCAATGACAAAGGGCAACAGTTTTTTATATCTAAGCAACATCTCTTATTAAAACGGTAGCCTTTGTTACTGTAATAAAGAACAGTTTTACATCATTTTTTAAAGAACGGTTTTAAAAGACACTGTAATCACCTTAGCTATCAGTCAATGAAAATGCAAAAATAAACTGTACAAAATTGTTTCTTGCAATATAAATACTAACTAGCAGCTACCTCACTCACTAACTACTATGGTTAGTGAGCAATTTAACTAAGTAACTTATGATCTAACTAACTTGAAATACCAGTAACTTTCTAACCGTGTTTGCACACGCTATAACGAACTAACTTTTACTAGCTGTAATATCAAGTCACACACTTACTGGTATTGGTTAATACTTAAAATCTGATGTGTAATTAATGCTATCATTATGAGAGAGATAAATTTTTAAATATGATAATATCCTCACCAGAAGACACTTAAATGTCTTCATAGTAGAATTTTCCTATATATAATGATTTATGTACTTTTTCAATTTTTCTTATTCCTTTAAGTTTTTGACAGCTATATTATACAAACATAATATTACAAATCAGCCATGCTAGGTGTGTAATAAAAATCAGCTATCAAATTAATCACTAAATATAAAAAATATATTGAAATACAAAATATATATTGAAAATAATTTAAATAATATATATTCTGATGCGGGAGCATCTTAATATAATAATATTATGATTAAGTATTTAAGTTGTGTGTTAATTAAATAAGTATAGTTTAGTATGTGTGTTATATGTTAGCCTATGTGTGTTATGAATTAGTCCCACATAGGCCAAGTCTTGAAGTTTCCCCCTCCCCTACTAGTATAAATAAGCTCATGTACCCCTTATGTTGACATGTTGAGTTGAGTTGAGTTATATATAAATAAGCTTGGTGCTTATTTTCCTCTAGACTCCTTTAGAGTAAGAGGTGCATCCTTGGCTTGGCCAACCAAGGTGGGTTATTTGGCTATTTTCACCATAGTGGGGTTATTAACCTCGCCAAGATTGGTGAGCCAAACGACGTTTCGGCGTCAGTTTGGTATCAGAGCAAGGTTGGGTCACCACCTTGCTTTAGTAAAATTTTATTTGGTTCGTGGGTACGGATTCGGTGTGCTACTCTTGCGGTCGGTACGCGTTGTCGTCAGCTGCGGAGGTCCGGGTAATATCTTTCTTTTTCTCTCTTCTTTTAGTGCCTTTTGTGGTAGTTATATTTGGTGATTATCGTTGTTGCATCATCATCATCATTGCATTCGCATCATCATCGGCGCATCATCATCATCATTGTGCATCATCAACATCATCGGTGCATCATCATCATCATCATCCTCATCGGTGCATCATCATCATCGCATCTCCATTGGTGGATACAACATTGCTCTCAACATAGTGCGAAATGGCTCCCAAGCGTAGAAGTGCTCAAGAAATTGAAATGGAAGAACTATGCCGCCAAGTTAAGGAGTTGCAAGAACAATTAGCAAGATATGAAGCTGCTCAAAAGGATCGTGGCAGAATGAGCGATCGCAGTTTTTCTAGTGACGAGGAATATTCCAATCCTTTTTACGATTCCTCCTCCTCTGAAGACTTGTCTACACAAAAGACACGACATGGCAGCAAAACTACTCATTATAAAGCTAAAGACTTAG